>OMLP01045261.1:5671-26724 GCA_900302685.1 Spondyliosoma cantharus | reverse complement strand
TGACTCATTTAAATCTGTAAAAGATTCAACAACAATCAAACTTGTGGTCAGTGTGATGTGAGGATTCAGAGGAGAAGCCCGACAGTATCATTATTATCAATATGTGACGGATCAATAATGAAAACTATTGTCTTGTATGTTTGACTTTAATGTATTGATGTATTAATACAGTGTGAGATGTCTGAAGGTGGTGTTACCTTGGCGACCTCGGGGCAGCCGTCGGCCTCAGACACCTGGTAGGTGAGGTCGGTCTCCTCGAAGCCCGTGGCGCTCATCCTCTGATCGGAGGAAGGATCTGAGCGAGGCGGCGAGTCCGGAGAATTGAGGCAGGTCTGGATCAGAGCTTTGCCCGTCTCTGACGTGATCATTGGCTGCAGCTTCCTGGTGGCAAACGTGTACACATGACCCGTCTCACTGGCGACCAGCAGCAGCACCTGAGTACCGGTCAGCGTGGACAACTCGTACGCCTGCAGGAGGAAGAAGAGGCTGATGAAGGCTCTCACACACACACACACACACACACACACCACTTCTCTAGGGGGCTGACAGATGAGCATTTTATCAGTGACCTGAGCCATGTCTAACACTGCACAAGCTGAAGCTGCAGCAGAGATGTGCAGTTTTTTTGGGGTTTTTTTTCCTTAAAGATGCTGCCCTGAG
This sequence comes from Spondyliosoma cantharus, assembly GCA_900302685.1. NCBI lineage: Eukaryota > Metazoa > Chordata > Actinopteri > Spariformes > Sparidae > Spondyliosoma > Spondyliosoma cantharus. Next base: position 26,064 of record OMLP01045261.1, on the reverse strand, counting down.
GCTACATGTATCAGTGTCTCCCAGGTTTTGAATCCACTGTGGAAAAAATAAAAATAACAATGGCAGAGATTAAAGCTGGCATACTGATGGGGTGTGAGCTGCCAAGAAACAAAGTTGTGTTTGGATGATAGCATGTCAGACAAGATCACAAACGTGGCTCCCTCAGGCAAGAACTAACGGCGTGCAGCTCAGACCGAGGGAAGGGAAAAAAAGACGGAGGGACATCTGACAGGAGACATCTGAGACAAAACCTTCACTTGTACTTGTGCGTTGACCACGAGTGTGTAACTGTCCCCCTGCTAATTTGCGTTTCTGACTGATGAGACAAGGAGTGTCATCACATCAGGATTCACGGCCCGTCTACCTGGATTAAAGATATAGGCATACTTGCCATTAACTGTCAATTAAAATGCCTCATTATGCAACAAGATTAAGCTCATCTGTCATCAGAAATTACTTTACTTTGACTGCGTGTGTGGCGAGCAGTCACACTTGCTAAATCCTCTCTCAGGCTTAGACTAGTCGAAAAGTTAGCACATCGTGAGTCCCGGGCCAAAAGAGAAGGCGAGAGGAGAAAAGTATCTCCATTTAGACTGCAAGTGATGGCTCATTTCACTAACAAATAGCCTGTCAAAAGTCTAGTAAATGACAGATAATAGTGAAAAATATCTACCATAGGTTCCCAGATGACCAAGATGGCCTTGTCAGATAGCTTGTTTGATCAGGCAGACAGTCCAAAACACAATGATATTTAGTTTACCATCAAGGAAAGCTCAGGAAAAACACAAATATTCAGATTTGAGAGTCTGAAACCAGTGAATCTCTGACGATTTTGCATTAAAAATGTACTTAAACAATCGATTCTAAATCTTAAAAATGAACAAAGTAGTTGTCAACAATCTTTTCAGCTCTAACCTCAATCACATCAAATTAATAAACTAATTTATTTACCAGTCCTGAATGGGGTATAGTGTTGTCAGCATATACAAATAGAGCCTGACGGATATATCGTTTTTAGGGCCAATGCTGATACCGATACCAAGAAGTAAAAAAAATAAATAAATAATGGATATACACACATTTTTTTCAGGGATCTCTCAAATGTGGTCATTAAACACTTGTGACAAAAATATGTAATGGCGGCAGGACAGTTTACAGATGAACTAAATCAGCAGTTGTCTAAAATAACATCCGTGCACTAATACAGAAAAACATAACTAAAAATGTAATAACTATAGATCTCCCCATGCTTTTTCTGCATTGTGTTTTTTAAAACTAAAAGTTATCATGTCGGCTGATAGCAACAACATGTACACTGACATGGATACATTTGTGATATCGGTCAACTGATATATCAGTCAGCCTCTATATAATGTGCAATTCAATTTACCTGTTAATTCTTTAATGCTTCTTTTATATTCTAAGCAGATATAAAGTACCGAGTGAGCCTCAACTTATTGACTTATGTGAGAAGCTGCAGTGTACACTCATTAGGAGAGTGTAATAAGAGGCAGTAATATTCAAGCGCCCTTATTCACCACAATAAGTAACACTTCACTTTCTGTCCAATGTATAGCGATTAAAATACGGAAGGGGTTGCTGCTAAAGCACCACAAACCCAGACTTCACAATTAGAGACCCTGAGCTCCTCAGGGAGTCTGAGTCTGATTGTGGTGGCTTGTGTAATCCAATACTTGCGGCCCGTGATGGCAGAGCCACTAGTGAGCACTGATGGCTCTGCTCTCTGGAGTGAACATTGTGGGTGGGTGGGGTTTGCACTTAGAAGCATTAAATTCATGCTTAAAACCCACTGATGGGTAGATGAGGTGGAGCATGTGACCCCGAGACGTAGGAGGTCACGTATGACTGCTGCTCGAACCGTAAGAGGTGTGAATGTTGCGTTTCACTCTCTAATTCACGGTCATTGCATTTTAAAGGAACAGCTCACCCCACAGTGAGAAAATAAGGCCATATTCTTCTCGCCCTCACCCCGATGGCAAGTTGAAGGTGAAGTTTTGTAGTCCACAAAACATTTTCTGAAGCCTCTCGGCAAAACAGAACTGAACAACTGAGGGAGATGGGGACAACAGCATGGGACTGCTGTTGTTATATGTCGTTTTGTTTTTTGCTTATTTTACACTTATCATCTTTGCACAACAACAAAACCCCCTTGTTGCCTTTACATTCTGTAATTTTATTTTTGTCTCATGTACATACATGTACACATAATGGAACATGTATAGATACTGGCATGACAATAAACATCTTGAATCTTAAATCTTGACACCTGGAAAATTAAACTGCTCCATACAGCTCATCTGGCATAATAAAAGCCTCCGGGAGCCCTGAGATCCCAATTTACAACCGAAATCTTTACTGTAGCTGCTGAGCCAAGTTTGTAAATAACGTCTTTTCAAATCAGTTTGGGATCTCAGAGCTTCCATAGACTTCGATTACGCCGGATGAGCTGTACTGAGTCATTCTATATTGTGTTTAAGGTTTTTTTTTTATTGTTTTTTTTTGTGTTTTAGAAACAAGTCCCCATCTACTTCAGTTGTTTAGGAGAATACTGAAACTTTTTTTTGCTCTGAAACTACGAAACTTCACCTGACGTTCCACCTGCATCTGGGCCAGTGGATGATGGCTGAATTTTCATTTATGGGTGAACTGTTCCTTTAATCAGATCACGTAAGGCTGGGACATCTGTCTGTCAGGGGAGAGGAAAGTTCTCCTCAAAAATACATATTACAAATCCAAACATATACATGGACATGAACCGAAAAAAGCAGACATGCCCTCAGATAAACACAGAGCTGAGTACACAGTGGCGACACGCGCTCACATAAAAATTGATTCAGTGTAAGCAACATCAGAATCTACATCAACGATCCAGTAATTCTGTTGCTCACGGGTCCAAAGGACAGATAAACTTTTAAGGTCAAATCAATGAGCATTATTGTCCTCATAAATTCTGCATCATATCCGGGAAGTGTATTTTTGGGATCAATCTATTAATGAGAACTTGCAAGTCATTAAATGTGGGAATACAGCTCTGTGGTTCAATAAAAGTGCAGAATCTTTCTGCCGTTTTGTGCTGTGTAGTTTTAAAAATTATGAAACACTGAGATTAAAACGTCGAAATTAGACTTTTTTTGATTCTTAATCTACAGATGTGGTCGCCTAGTGTGTAGTGTGCTTTGTATAGTTCAAGAGGAAGTGCATAATTCATTTCAATTCTATTTTTCACTGTGTGTGGCCGCTCTCAGTGGTAATGCATGTGAAACCTGACTCCTCGCTGATAAGTCTTTTCATAGATTGATGTTGTGTTGGGTCTGGAGGACTACGGTTTATCACGCGGTGAGCAGGTTTCCAAAGAAAGCAGATGGAGGGAGTAAAAAAAGCGAAAGACAGTGAGTCAGAGAGAGCCCAGAAGTGGCTAAAGGTGCAGGTAGCTGAGGGGGGAAAAAACAGGCAACAGCGAGAGAGAATGAACCCATTGACAGATTTTCCTCCATCTACCGTTTTCTCTGATGTTTCAGCATCTGCGGCCGCTCACAGTTTCAGGGATTATTGCCGCTCACTTACTACCGTGTCTGTCCACACGATCGTGATATGGTCAAGCAGTTGTTTTTGTTTTGGAGAGCCCTGAGACGGCTCTTCTCCGTCATTCGTCCCTTCTGGGCCACTAGAGGAGATGGATAGGCTATAATGGTCCGCTGATGTACTGGCCCTCTGCCAACCAGGGGGTGGAGCTGCATGGCAAGCGGTTGGTTTCACACCTCAGCAGAAAAGGAAATACAAGAATAACTCAAAGAGAAGCACACACTGTAGATATATTAAACTCTAAAACACACACATGCACCTAGAAATACCCTTTGGGTTGATGTGCAATGCTGGAAAAACATCTCAAAGATACCACTGAAGCAGCAAGACGCTAAAGGAATACAATGAATAGAGAAAGCAGGATAAAAGAGGTGTATACAGTATCTATCTGTTTTATTCACCAACAGTTTAGTCTTTACAGGAGGCAATGTTATGAATATATAAACTGTAAAAATATCTATACATATAAAAACACAGTCAAATGCCACTGACAGAGAAACACAGCAACACATTTGTGCACAACGAAAAGATAAAAATCAACTCTGAACTTGTCACACTGATATCACTGGGAGGCTGATATGACAGAAAGGCCATAATGGTGCTGTTGCTGAGAAATACAGATACTCTTATCAAAAGTCAAATTATCCATCCGCAGTAACAGAATGTTGTGTACAATATTGTGCATATGTTTTACATTGACAAGACTGTAGCGTAACAATCAAAATCAAGTGTCATATTCTTTATGGCCTCCACATCCAAATGTTCCCTTTTGTTTTCACTTGAAGTTAATGTACTTGGAACTAATGGTTGACATTGTACCTCAAGTACAGAACATTTTTATTACTCTGAGCGCGAGCCAAACCATCTAATATTCACCAAATGTCAAAAACACATGGGAATCGATTCCTGCAAAGCTGACGTTTTAGACAAAAGGTCCCCTGAGTATCAACGCCGCGCGGCCGTGCTGCTCCTCACGGAGGCGTTAGCGGCCTTCTCTCTCTCTTTGGACAGCTCCATCTCTATCTTCGCCTGGATCTTCTCCCAGTCCACCTCAACCTGGCAGAGAGACAGAAAGATGAGATGAACAAGATAAGACAAGATACTGTATCTTGCTTTGATCAGTATAGAAGCAGTTAATTATTCACATCACATGTTAAGGAGGGGATCACTGGGAGCCTGAATAGTGTTGCGTGATTTAATGCTCTCCCCCTCCTGATGGTGATAACACTGAGGAATATCTTGCAGCGAGGGGCGCCCCAGTGATGCTCCAACATCTAAACTTTACTCTATTTTTGGTTTAGTTTTTCAAAGTGAGTTAATGCTGATAACCTGTCAGAAACAATTATAAAAAAAGTTATTTTATTTGTTATTCGCCTCCCTAGTCAATTAATGCAGTGCAGCAGACAGACTGTTCCAACTTACCCCGTCAGCGTACTGCAGGAACCGTTTATTGGTCTCCTTCCTGCCAAATTTCTGTAGGAACTTCTGCCTATAGGCCAACACCGTGTCCACATGGGTCTTGTGTTTGACTGCCAGCTCCAGTGCCCTGGACACAAGATGCACATCCACATCCATCACTCAAACCTAATTTTAGACATTTTTCTAAAAATTCCTCTTGAGAGGGATATCATCACTGTCATGTACCTCTCCCAGTTGAAGAGGTCAATATTGACTTGTATGGCCTGGTAGATGAGACCAGCTTGTAACAGAGTGGCCTCAGCCTCCTGGACCTGACCACTGAACATCAGCATGTGGGCCAAAGAGGACTCCTTAGATGGCTGCTGCTTTATGAAGTTGATGTACTGCACCCTGGGTAGCTATAAGATGAGAGGGAGAGGATATGCAGAGACAAGAAGAAAGAGATACCCTTTAACTGATCTCTTAAGCCGTGTTTCTGTTTAATTGTCAAGTGAACTTGGAGCAAACTTTTGAAATGGCACAACAAAGAAAAGCAAAAACAAAACCAGATCCATTACTGTTTTCCATCTCAAATGGCTGTGACCTTTCATCACGGATGAGACTGAGATTATTCTTTTGGTCTCCTCATAGCTCCCCACGTAACTATTGCTACTAACAGCCGTGTTTTCTCACCTATATCTGGGAAGACGCTGACAGCGAACGCAGCTTTTTTTTCTCCACTTGGAGCGGATACATCTGATCAGCCGTGTGAGTTATATGATCTCTAAATCAGAACTCATTTGGGAAAGGTGTTTTTCGTAAATGGCAAAAAAAAACCTCAAATGAACATGAAAACGTTTTTTATTATACTGTTATCATCGACCTTTTCTAAAGCGTTACTTTAAGTTTGACTAAACAAAGGCTGATGGAAACATAGCTTTTGACTTGATTCTTCTTTCTAAATCCTTGACTTTTTAATTAATTAAGAAAATCTAAATCTGCCCTTAACAAATGCTCTTACCTCTCCAATAGAAGCGTAGGCCATCTCCGCTGTGGTCAGCTCCCTGTTTGCCATAGCCATACCAGCAAGACATGCCCACAAGGACTGGTCCTATAGATCATGAGAGCAGAGGCAGTATGTAACAAAGGCCTGGAGACAGATTTTTTTTTAGAGTTCCCCTTTTTTTTTTCACAAACTTTTAACATATACAGATATATATCGTCTGAGCATGTCACTTCTATTTAGACTTGTCCTGAATGTTTGATCTAAAATACAAAGTCAGTTGATTAAGGATATAATAAAGCAGGGACCGGGTATGATGGTGTCTTTACAGTCCCCTCTACATCCTGCTCATATCCTGGCAGGCCTCATGTAGTCATGCACGACAACACACGCAAAAACAAACACAAACATTTGGCGTACGCAACATCAATGAATGTGATCTAATGTGTCACCACTTTATTCTGTGCAGCTGCATTCATTAAAATGAAGCCTTAACCACCAATTGGCCAACAGTTGAGCAAACTTCACACTGGAGTCTCCACTCTGCGTTCCCCCCTTTAATCAGTGTCCATCACCAAGACAAACAGCTCTCATCGGAAACCACTGCTGGAAACAACAAATAACACTGTCAGCCACTGCCTGAGGTCATAAACTTGATACAAAAACTGGACTACCTATCACAACTTCAGGCCAAATCTTCTGTTGGCTGCCAGCGTCATAGTGATACTGTCTGCTATGCATGCATGTTTGTGTGCATGGCTCCAAACTATTACATCAACTCCTTCCAGGTGAAGGCTTACTGACAACGTGGACTGGGATTCTGGGAAAAGCCGCTGCCACCAAACTCTTACCAGAAGTCGAGCGGGGGAGGGGTCGAGGAGAAAGGCTCTTAAAACCAGTCCCTCTCCCTAATCCCTTTTGTCCCACCCTCGTCTTACTACTGGCCGTCCATTTCTCCAGGGTTGTGGTTATTGCATCATCGCCTGAGCAAACACATAGTCAAATAGTGTACAGAATGTGTTCATGCATGTGGAGAGTTTACACATGCATGTCACCGAGTGCGTATTTATGAGTGAGGTCTACGGGGGCTAAATCCGGTAAATGGTGTCACCAGGCTAATTGAAGGCTAATTAAAGCCTGCTGGTCTGCTCCCATAAACCTGTCTGCTACCTTCTCATTGGAGACTGTCTCACCCCCTTTCATACATGCATGCATGTGACACAAAGCACAGGACCTTGGACTGTGCTCGAACCCCAGACAGCAGGATATGTCACCCTATCTTGAGGTTAATTATATACATCTTGGGTATATTTTTGTTTGGGTATCTTACACGTATACAACACCGATGTGAGAATGATATTACAGCAGATGTAGCCAAGTTCAAATTGATGATTTCTTCTCTGGCACAATTAACCCCTTCTAATTCTCGCCCATTTTCACTCTGTGCTCCGATAACAGTTGAGCAAGCGTGGTAGCCAGATGAACCTCAGTCAACTTTCCGGTTTCCTGTTAAACTAATGTGTGATATGTGTTGGGTTCATCCGTGTTGAAAAAGAAAAAGCAATTTACAAAAATTATCAAAGATATTGCTGGGGGGCCTGAACCTCGAATTCTCTGACCGTGTGTAAGGCATGTTGTTTATTCCATCAACAAAACCATCAACATCATCACCAAAGACAACTATATTTAGTTTAGCCTGATGTCAGATCACCAACTTCAGCGTCAACGTTTGCTTCCTCTTCATTTCTGTGGTAACGTTAGCCAGAAAAGATCAAGGCTTCTCTTGTTTTCATTGAGACGAGAATGACTTGGCTTCAGTTTGCGTCCTTTTGCTGTGTTCATTAAACCTAACATCATTAATATATCCTTCCATTGGCCACTTTAGTCCTTGCTCCCAGAAAAAAAACGGCTTCCAGCACAACACAGAAGTTCCATGAAGTCCCTTTACTAGAGATTTGCAGGTGTCTTACCTTGGCGAAGCGGCAGAGGCGTAGTGCGTCCTCCCAGCGTGCAGAGGTGCTGTACTCATGCAGGAGAGCTGGGTAGGGAGGTACACTGCTGTACACCAGGGAACCGTCTCCTTGGCGTAATGTCACCTTGGTGCCAACATAGCTCAGAATGTTGGGTGTACGGCTGAACTCACTTTCAAGGGAACACATACACACACACACACACAGACGCACACAAACACACCAGTCAGAACAAATATATGTAACCACATCCTCAGTTTTGTAGTCACAGAAACGCTGAACAATCTCAGTGTTCTTGTTTTGAATACTCATGTGGGGATAAAAAGACAAACTGTTTAATAACATGTGAAGGGTGATGCAATATGTTGTAACCATGTAAAAATGTCACACTTTAACGTGTGGAGGATGATTGATTGTGCTAATTAGGAACACAACGATCTACTTGTTGAAAATGCAGTTTTGCATACGTGTGCCTGTGTGTGTGGCAGAGTAATTTGTGGCCGCTCACCACACGTACAATTTTGCTGAATTGATGAAATAACATACTGACAGTGCTGCTTTTGTAATGCTCACTGTACTTGGTCCAACCTGCCTTCCATCACAGATATGAGTGGAGCCTTTGTATTTGTTTATTTATTAGCTCTTGCCACTTAGTATCGGGTGTTCTCCATTTGCACATTGCATAAGAACAAAAGAACTTTTAATGACTCTGATGATGCAATCTGGCTGCTGGAACACCAAATAGTAAAAGCAAAAAAAAAACAAAAACATTAAACTCTGAAAAATAGCAACGCTAACTGAGGCTTGTGTCGGCATAAACAGCCTGCAACTGCAAAGCTTGATTCATCATGTGTGTAAAAATTTACAACAGCAAGCGCCATAAACCACTGACAGTCAAGAAATAAAGGAAAGTACAGTGTGTACAACATGAGCATGAATAAAAACAAAACCAAATGTTCAGATTAATGCTGCAGAGACAAGCAAAAGTAGTTCAGGATGCCTTAGCACCTCCTGTACTGGCTGAAGCTGAGGACTTTTCGGGCAGGAAGTATTGTACAGTCTGACAGCTGCTGGCAAAGAAGAGCTATGCCTAAAGCACTATGTGTTGTACCACGGGGACAGCATTGTATTATCTTTTTCTACTACTTCTCTTCCATGACCAAAAGGAACAACACATTATAACATTGAGAGTTAAGAACTGTACATGTCTACCTGCCATCCTTTATGTACAGTGTTTTTGGCAGCAGGTCCTTGTCAGTGAAGACAGCACTCGGGTAGTACCACACCGTTAGCTGGTTGTCTTGGACTCCACACAGGATGTTAGCAGCATCATTCCATGCCATACTGTGAACCATGCTACCTAAAGGACAGAGCACACATACAACGATCATGCTACCATTAGTTAGAATCACTGCACATCTTGCCAAGTGAGTTTTCTCCTCCCAGTCTCACCAATTTTGCAGATTTTGGGCTCCCGTCCGAGATGACGTACGGAGGTCAAGTAAAGGTCACGGTTCTTGTCTATCAGGGCAATCTTCCTTTCATTGGACGGGCCACACTGGTCCAGAGCGACCTCCACCACCTCTAGCTACATATGAATAATGACACACAAGCACAAAGGTAAGAGGGAACAGAGGAGTGAGTGATGGAGGAACGACAAAAGATCAGGAAAATAAAGGAAAAGGGGGAGAGCAGTTTGTACCGTGACCAGCAGCCTCTCTGCCAAGTGTGTGTGTGTGTGTGTGTGTGTGTGTGTGTGTGTGTGTGTGTGAGAGAGAGAGATATGGAGCGGGTATATGTGTGTCTAAACTTGTATGTAAGTGAATGTGTGTGTGTGTCTTTTTGGCCAGAGCCAGCTGGCTCTGCTGCAGTGTCTTGGAGCTGTGGAGTACTGGCAGACGAAGCCCTGCTGACAAACAGTGAGTCCTGCTACCTCCAATTCTTTTCCTTCGCTTCTAATTCTTTCCTTCTTTTTGTCTCTTTCCCTTTTAATTTGACTCCAAAGATGTTCACCCATTCTATTCCTGTGTCTTATTGTTTATCCAACTTCTGGATATAGGTTATTTGTTTGAGCACAGAAACTGTGAGGGCTGTTCCCCTCACAGTCTATTTAGATAAAACCTGGCCTCCTGAATCATCAGGGAAAACAATCAGCCACTACCTTTAGCTAACGCAGACAAAAAGTCAGCATCCTCATCAGTTGTTCGTTTAAGAAAATTATCATCAATCTTATAGCACAGGGAAAAATGTTCTCAACAAAGCCCATGCTGTGACAAGACAAAAAAAAGGTGAGATTCATTTTCAAACAATCTGCTTCATTTTTCAGGGATTGAGAATGACTGAAGTCATCTCACTGAGTCTCTCCTGGACAGAGCAATATCATACAAAATAATGTACTTTGCTAAGAGTCAGCTACCCCCTAACAGCATTGTCACCAAAAGTCATACTGGAATAAAGTCACCCATCTGAATAGTGCTTGAGTAAAAGCTAGGCATGCCAACACAGTTTTACTCTGTGTTTTTTGGCATGGAAAATGCAAAAATATTACAACATCTTCTAAACTCTTTAGACACCAAGTATCACTTTTAGGCTCTGGTTACACAAGCATTTACAACAGCAACGTTTTGAATGAAATCATTTTCACTGCAATCAGAATGATCAGTGAAAATTGCTAACAGAGGTGAAACTGCATGCTGACTGGTTCAGCTATGGGAAACTTCTGACACAAATTCGCACACCAAATGCAAACTGTATTGATGCTGGTGCTGAACATTGTGGACACAGACGGGACCGCAATGTCCAAATTAAAACAAGCTATCATATTAGCTATGTCACATGACCCACCATATGAGTTTAATATGCCACCAAGTTTCATCCTCACGTCCTATAAAAAAAAAAGTTTGAATTTGATTACTTATCAAAACTAGAGAAGTCAGAATACAGTCTGGCAGCCTTAAGAATAACTACACCAATTATGTAGAGGTAGTCAATCTTTGCGCTGATGGTCTTGTTACTTATGTAGATCAGATAAAGGCATCCGTTTCAAACCAGCTTTGAGTTCCTTATATTGCATTTAAGTTACTAAACATATTTAAAATCTTCACAGATAATCACTAAACCAGCTGATTTTTGCTTTGTTGGTCCGGAATCTGATTTATCAACATGTGTTAAAGCACATAGCCACGAGTGATCTACAGAGTATATGTCATCGATAACTGGCCTGTGTGTAATAGTGCAACTAATCAAATGAGTCTCCAATCCTTCTTCAGTTGAGATATCATATTGTCATAAACACATAGTAAAACAAAATACCAACACATTCTGACAAGTTACTATGACTGTGACATGATAAGCTGATCATAGCGATCTGATATTATGTTTGTCAGATTGCTGTAGAACAAAGTCTCTGATTTTCTTACAGCTCTGTCAGTCCTTTATGCTGCATATTGTACTATAAATGTGGTCTGACATTTGCTAAAATGTAGGTACAAGATGAACATAAATGGCTGATGAAGACAAAGAAACAGGATTGGAGCACCTCCTTGTTGCTGAAACAGATCAGGTCAATATAAGGGCAAAGGACTACCCACCTTGTGAGTTAAGGGTTTCCCATCGGCAAGGGCTTTCCCGGTCAAGGCATCAAAGAGGAGAATGACTAGTGAGGAGAAGGAAAGAGGAAACATAGTAAAAACAAAGTCTGTTCAGTGTATCTCACCATCATGGTGATGGCAGCCACCTCACCTTTTTCATCGCTCTTGTCTCGGATGGCAATGGTGTCGCTGCTCAGCGAGACACCCTGTGCGTTAAGGATGTCTGCTCTCATGCCGGGAAACTTGGGTGAAGATATCAGCCGACCCTCATAGGAGAACGTATACAACCCCGCTCCATCCACGAGCAGAAAATGTCTGTGAGACAAGAGGAGGCAGTGGATGAGAGCAGAGTAAGTCTACTGTGTATACAATGGGGAGGGCACTGGAGCAAGGAGGGAGAGGAGAAGACCTTTTAAATAGTAGAAGAATGAAGAGTCGAGTTAATAAACTGATACGATCAGGCAATTTAAACACGTAATGCACATTAACAAAGCATCGACTTACTCAGAAAGACTTATCAAACTCAACTCTGAATAGCCAGTAATGTATTTAGCTGTATGATGAGTGTCAGGGCCACGGCATTAGAGTATTGCACAAGAGCTACTCCATATTAATCTAATTTTCCCCAGTGGTTTCACTCTCAGCCTTATTGTATGACAGGGCTGGAGTACAGCCTGTGTGTGTGTGTGTGTGTGTGTGTGTGTGTGTGGTGTGTGTGTGTTTGTGTTTGTGTGTGTGTGTGTGTGTGTGTGCTTGGTTAGCTGCTTGATGAGTGGTCAGTGTCGAGTAATGAAGCATTAGAGAAGCTGACAAACGATCAGACAGCCTGCTCGCTCTCTTGTTGTGTTGCTTCTGGAAGAGAGAAACTTACTTCTCTGCTTGCAGGATGAGGCTCACTGTTCCCTCCTTCAGGTCAAAGATGAGCGGAGTGTTCCAGTTTCTTGAGCTGGCACGGATGAGACATCACAAACACACACACACAGAAAAGATTTGTGAGAACACAGACATCTAATAACAAAAGTGTTACATTTGGCGCGAGTGCAGAGGTGAGAAGATGAAAGAAACAAGACTAGAAAGACAAATTAAAGGAGGTTTCAATGAAAAGAGATTAGATAAATATGCAGATAGAGCATGAAAAGTGCAGTGACAGACAAGGACACAAATGATCATAACAAAAATAGAGTAGAGAAAAAAGCCCTGACACTTCGAACAGAGCTGTGACAATTAATGTTGTCAACTACAAAATTAACTGCCAACCATTTTAACAATCAATTCATTGGTTTGTGCCATATTTCAATGAAAAAACAACTTAAAATGATTTGATTCCAACTCCTAAAATGTGAATATTGTCTGGCATCTTTACTCCTCTATGACAGTAAAGTGAATATCCATAGGTTTCAGACAAAACAACAAATTTAAGGACACCATCATGGGCATTTGTAAACACGGATTGACATTTTTCACCATTTTATACACCTCAAATTAACCTACCAAATTCACCGCATATACAAGGTCATGTGCTGCACAAAACCCTCACGTGTGAAGGAATACTGAATTCATAAGATGAGAATTTTCAGGGCAGTGTGAATGAGAATGAGAGCGCACGAGGGAAGGAGGAGTGGGCTACTGACTTGTAGACATAGCACTGGAGGGAAGTGGCGACCACAAGATGACCGTACGCCAGAGATGCTTTGATGACTCGATCTCTAAACTCCAGTACGTCCACTGCATCGTTCATCACATTCCTCACCTGAAGGACAGGAGGGCAAAAAGATGAAGAGGTAAGTGCAACAACAAGAGCAGAGATGAAGACAGGCATACACTTTATAGTACTGAGCAAAGGCTTTACATTTAAACAGGCAAACAACAAAGGGGAGACACTGGCTTCACTAACCGAGTGGTGAACACAGTAACATACACATTGAAGTGTATTCATTCTTAATATACACAGGAAACAGTTGACAGTATGTCCAAGTATACATAGGGAAACTGTGGTCGGAGAAAGCAGTTTTTACTGTTTTAAGTGTGTGCGTGCAGTGGTTGCGACTCATTTTTTCACCTGCATAGATAAATACTTCCCTCCAGCTCCATCTGTGAATGAATGAAAAGGCCTTTTCCAGCACCAGGTGAAAGGTGGGGTTATTTTTACAGCTTTACAAATCTTCCTCCTCTGCTCCCTCCAGCAGGCCAAATTTACATGCAACACAACCAGGAATAAAAAACATTTGACCGCAAGGTGGTAAATTTAGCTGGCTGATTCACAAACCACTGGCAGATGTGCACTTTTAAAAAGGACTGTGAGGAGGAGAGGGGGAGGAGGGAGACAGAAAGTGCCTGCAAGGCTGAAAATAAATGGCTGATGACCCGACTTTGTTTGGTTTACACAAACTGCACTTGGTAAAGACGTCTATGGCAAATGAGCACACGTGTGTGTTGGCACACAGGCATGTGCATGACCTTGTTTCTGTAGGTGTGCGTGTGTGTATCCCAGTCTGAAAGTATACAAGTGTGTGTGTGTGTATGTGTACATTTGGGTGTGTTAACCGCGTGTAAACGCTACCCTGTGGTTAGAATGAGTTTAAACAGTAGAGAACGGTGGAGTGAGAGAGGCAGCTACACAGGCTGGTCATTGTCATTGCAGGGCTACACACTGGCACACAGGGAGGGTCCTGCTTTAATATATGGCCACAACTAGTCAAGGCCTGTGAAACATTTGCTTCTCTTCATAGCATACTCACTCATCCGTTTACAGTCTGCCTGTGGCAGTGCAGTACTTTTTAATTCTCTTCTTATGCTGACGTAATTGAGATTGGCTCTGTTTGTTTGCCTTGTAAAAAGAATCTTAGTTTTCCTCACAGATACATGGATTTTTAGTGATCTGAAAACCATCAAAGACACCTTTAACATGTAAAACCTCAACTTTTATAATGGACCAGGAATCATGACAGACTTTCAGCGTGATTCTCTTGCCTATGCATAAAACTGTGCCATTTGTCTAGATGAGATTGAGTCTCATTGCTTTGTCTGTTTTCACTTCTTTTATTTCATCAAAATAACTAGAACTTAAGGAAGTATTCCACTGCTTGAAATATGGTCTTTTCATAGAGTTTCATATAATCAATAGAATCTTATCTTTTATATTCCATTCACTAGTCTATTACAAATACTGTCATCTAAAAATACATCCAAACCCTTCTCAGACTGCTTCTTCTTCTTTTAGTCGGATAGATGGATTTGACCCTGGTTTACAGGTAGGAATTCAGACTTTTAGTGGCATTCTGTTGTACTTTGGGTTGTCTGGAACGTAGCATAAGCAGTGCAGCTAGTGGGCAACGTACTGAGAGTTGGTGTTGGCTCATCTGTCTTCAATGAGGATAAAATGGCGGCCTGGTCACAAACTTTCTTTTATTACAGTTAAAACAGGACACTAAAATCTGTTTCCAAAACAGAGGAGGCAAGAAATAAGCAATACATTAACATAATCTCGATTCACATTTGATCAGAAGTGACTAGTTTGACAGTTTGATTCGAGTCTGTGAGCCTCTTCTCTCTATCGATCTGGCAAATGAGAGGGGAGCTCTGGGTGCAGGTAAAATGGAGGGAAGTTTAACATTTTTCCCTTGAGTCGCTGAGTCCTCAGACAAGACTAAATTGACTTTCGAGGTTGAAAAGGAGCAGAAACCTAATCCTAATGTGTGTGTCTCTTATTCTACCTGCATGGTTCTCCTCTTGGTGAGGGTGATCACAAAGTTCCTCCACTCCCAGTGCTGCTCCACCACGTGGGCAAAGATGACATGCCCGTTGCCACAAGCCCCAGCCAGCTGGGTGCCGTCTGCAGACCAGGCCACACTGAACACGCTGCCTGTGTTGGGCTTCTCCAAAGCGTAGGACCACTGGAAGGAGGGGGGCAGGGAGAGAGAGAACAATATAGTTAATGGCTATAGATATTCATCTACAATATTAAACAATTACCTGGGCGGACATCTTAGGAACCAGAAACAATGAGAAGTTTAGAGAAGAGAGACGGTGAGAATCAAGAGTCGTGTATGAGTGAGTGCGTGTGTGTGCGGACATAATGTAAACTCTGCTAGAAAGACAGGGGCCCAGTCAGTCAGTCATTGAGCTGTGATGAACTGTGAGACACTGAAGTAGCGCTCGGCCCTGCCAAGTCCAGCACTCGCGCTCGTAAACATACACTCTGCTATCCTCATCTATTACATACACGGGGGGCAGGGGTACGGGGAGGAAAAAGGAGGGTTTATATACGAGCCCCCAAACTGAAGCCAAAAGCTGATTAACAAGACCTCTCCCTTCTTTTTATAAGAAAAGGATTGAGAAGGTAACCCTAACCCTAACCCAGGCGCTGATGACTGTCGGGGATGGCGAAAGACACCACTGTGCAACATGCGGCCCTTAACAGTTTCTGAGACAAGGATACCTCTCTCATCTTTCCCTGTTTCCCTCAGGTATCCCTTTTCTCGATTTGAAGCCTTTATTTTTTCTCCTTTTCCAGTATTTTGTTCTTCCCTGACATCCACCTTTCCACACATCTGTCCCTCAAGTCTTCAGTGGAGTATCACAATAAAATAAAAAAAACTGATTCAAGCAGTTAAAAGTTTTCCAAGATGTTATTTTCCAAGACAATCACTCATAAGGCCGGGCAGTAACACAGTAAGTCATACTAAATAAGTGTCTGTCTCTGTTATTTGCTGTCAGCTGTGCACACCTGGAGGAAGTATGGTGCAGCACTCCACTGCGAGGAGTTTGGAGAAAAGGCCTCCCTGTTTGCCACCTCACACACATGAAGCTGCGATGTGAGGTAACGGTCGGCAGGCTGCAGGTTACGGGATCTCTCTCCCTCTCCTGGTCTCATAGACACACAGCTCAGCTGGTTTTGGTCAGCACCCTCCCAGCCGTTAATGTCATATCAGGACCCGAAATAGTTCGAGAAAAAATAAAACCTGTTCAGCCATGTGGACAAGAGATAGGTTGTGAAACTTAAATTAATTGCTTTTTAACTTCTTTCCCCTCCCTTATATCTTTGATTTATGCAGCTCCACGCTTCCTTACTTATACATCCTGTAACAGGAATTAGCCTCCTTATATACATATATTCTTTATGTATAGATTTTTTCAAACCTGAGTCTATCCATGTGCTCATTCACGTGCCGCATGATCTCCACAGCCAGGCAGCCTGGCCCAGCGTTTACAACAATGAGAGATCTCATTCATTCTTCAGCTAACATCTTGAGATGGCCCACTCTGTGTTAAAGCACCCCAGGGGGAAAAGGAGAGGGGAGGGATGGAGGAGAGAGGGATGGATGGATGGAGGGTCAGAGATGCAGCTCAATGTATACACCAGACTGTAATGAAGCAGGACATATGATATCGGCCCGAGGAGCGCTGCTGGATCCATGCTTACCTAATGCTTTTAACACATTGAGCCATTTGACTCCTTCTAGAGCCAGCCGGCAAGCCAGCAAGTGAGAATGTGTGTGTGAGAAGGAGGGGTTTTCTTTGTGTGTGTGCAGTACTTTTGCGCATACGTGTCAGTGTGTATGTGGTTTTCACCATGTGTGAGTGAGAGAAACGACAGACGAGATGAAGAAAGTGTAAATACTGAAATTGTGAGATTGGAAGAAAATAAGATAACACCGCAACAGAGTGATTCATGGGTGTGTAGACAAGGAGAACTACATGTGGGTCATTTTTTCCCTCCTCTTATGTGTGTCCAATGAAGGTGTGTGTGCATGTGTGTAAAAGAGGTGAAAATCCTCAGGCTTGTCAGAGTTGTCAGCCGGTTTCTGACTATGGGACACAGGGGGATTCCTATAGCTGTCCTGAGATGGACAGCAGAGAAGAAACATGGGACATGAATAACCTTTTCTGGACTAAAATATATGCACGTCACCCTGCTTGATCTGTCTTTCTTTCATTTATTCGCTCTTTTCTCACGGGTGAAGCGTTTAGATGTTCTGACAGGCTGCCTAACAAGAAACTGATCAGGAGTGAAACTACATCAGGAGGTTCTTTAAAAAAATAAGAATTTAAGCCAATCAGGCATGTCCACACTAAGGTGGATTGCATTAGAGCAATCATCTTGTAGGCACATGACAGTTTAGATTTGTTGATTAGATTAGATTATTTTCATTATTGATAAATCTGCCAACTATTTTCAAGATTAATTGCTTAATTGTCTAGTCTATAAAATGTCCAAAAAATATTATCATTATTAGTATTAATGCAAGTAGATTGTGCTTAATGACAAAGAAAAGCAGCAAAGCCTTAAATTTAAGAAGCTGCAACCACCAAATGTTTAATATCTTTGCTTGGAAAATGACTCAAATGAATAATCAACTATCGAAATTGTTGGCAATTAATTTAATGGAATCAACTATTTGAATAATCTGCAAAGTGCTGTAGCTCCATTCCACTCACACTTTACATCTTCTGATAATGATTCTGTCTGAGTGTAGCCAAACACATTTTAAGAATGCATTGAGGCCACTGATTAAAAAGCTATTTTATGGTAGCAATATTGTCTGATTACACACACACATAACAGCAGATGCATAGTGTGATCTGCATCTATAATGAGCACATTTCTGCTATATAGTCTAAATACACATATGTCATCATTCTCTTCATTCTCACACTACAAAGCCAGACCGGTGCTTTCAGATTTAAAAAGGCTGGCATAAAGACGGTGGATGAGTGAGAGTGGACTATTACATGGATAAATTAGATGGAGGAGATGTGGAAAGAGGAGCCCAGCAGTGGGAGGCGAACCTCAGTGGAGGTTGTTCTGTACTGTACTAGATATCAAGAACTCTACTGGACAAGACTGGAAGGAGATTTGAGATTAGTGCAGAGATATATCCTACAGGAAGAAGAAAGGGGTGAGAAGACATGCAGAGAGAATGTATAAAGGCCAAAATTAAGATTTAGGAGGGACAAGTAGAAAGTCGAAGGTGAGTCTGGGCCTTCATCTAGTGTAGCAGGAGTCCACACTCTGGTCACTGAACCATGTCTGTCCATAATGGGCAGCTTTGTGGCCAGAGAGAAGGTGGCAGACATGACGTGTAGTTCTCAGCTGAGCTCTGTGGGAGAAGGGGGGCCTCAAACTTACAATGAGCTTATACACGTAGTGCATACATACAGTAAAGCAGCAATGCATGGCTGTGCATGTAAGTCTAAGCAAACACCACACAATGCAGACACAAACACACCCACACGCCTACACATGTACCTGTGTCAGAGACATGGCAGGAGACCAAGGCTGGTAGTCTAACGCTTGCAATGATCACTTTGAGCACCAAGCAAAACACCCACACATGCATCCTGTGTGTGTTGACATGTGTGTGTTAATGTGACTCAGACGCACAGACGTTAGTTGCATGTAGGTGACAGACCCCGGAGGGCTGAACTGGTAAAAATGACCCTGTGGGATGCTGTAGTACCCTTCACAGAATAATTCAATAACGCTGCTCTACCATCCACCATCCTTCATCGTATTTGGCTGGCGGTGTTACTATCTGGATCTCTTTTTGCTACAGGAGCAGACCTATGATGTGATGATCCACAGACCCTGGCATGTAGCATGCAACCTACCCCAGGCCCACACTGACATGCTGACAGTTCTGCAGACAGCGGCACATTTGCACACACACAGACATATGCACACACGCACGCACTCAGAAAAAAAATACAGCCAATCTGCGAATGCACAGCCTCTTCAGAGCCTCTTTAAGGAGTGTGCTTGCCCTCTCCCTCCTCCCTTCCTCCTCCTCGCTCTCTCCGCATTTCTCGACATATGTTTACCATTAAGACTGGCAGGTGTTGTGGGCCTGCCCCTTCTCTCTATTGTTGCCCTGCAGCCGCAGCCAACATGGGGAGGCCTGTGAAAAGGTTACGTTAGCTCAAAGGCAACAAAGTTCTTATTCTGAGAACACCCCCAAAATTATAACAAGCCTGTAACAAAAGGCACCTTCTACCTCTCTATGTGGTTACGACTCCACACACTTTTTTCAGTTATTTGTTGCTTTAAAAAATATATACATAATCACCTCAACATCCATCTATTTAGTACAAAATACTTCCCTGTAGACTTAAAAAGGCAGCTGTTGAAAGCTAAAAGTGTTGCACTTTCCACAAAAATAGCAGCTGTGTTCAGCTTGAATTATGTTGGTCAGAGACAACTTTTCATGTCAGGGAGAACATATAAATGTATGTTGCATGGTAAGCTGTTTCAGGTTGTCACAGGCAGCTTCATTTGCCAACTACAGATGAAAGCTTTGTACTGTATTTAGACAGATTAGGCCAAAATATGAGTATTTGGAACATACTGCACATGCAGCTGGATAGCAAAGATGCGGATTATGCTGTACTAGTGATGTGAGAAGTTTCTAGGTAGAATCCATCTATCAGAATCCATTTTATCTGACATGATGCAGACCATAGATGCTATCCCCCTCCATTTATATCCACCATTATATATTAATTTATAGTGGACTATAACATTAACTAGATCAAAAATGAAAATTACTGACTGTAACAACATGCACAGAAAAATCAAAAGCGAGAAAACAATGCACCAAGAAAGACGAATACAAACTGAGAGTGGAGCAGGAAAAATATTAAAAAACAAAGTCAAAGAAGAAAAAAAAAGTGTGTATCTGTGCCATAAGTTTACCCCTCCCCCTCTCTCTATCTGCACCACCTGAAACAGTGCTCTGGTTTTTGTGGCCCGGGCTGAGAGGAGTGGGGGTGGGCGGGGGTGGAGCTCGGGCCAGGGAAAGGGTTAATGACACATGTCTGGACTAATGGCTC
>OMLP01045258.1:4213-14236 GCA_900302685.1 Spondyliosoma cantharus | reverse complement strand
TGGAGAAGGCCGACCTCAGCTACAGCTCCCCTGCTCCTTTTGGCAAGTCGGGGCAGACTGTCGGTAAGTCAGCTTCAAGTCACAAGGTCGGAGATTTTAGAGGAAGAATCCGTCTTTAATTTTTCAATTTTTAGTGATGTTAGCAGCTGGACTGCTGTGACATTTTGTAGACATTCATCAATTTCGTCATCTCCATAATCTGAAAAAAGATATACTCTGAAATTAGGTGGGGTGTAAATGCTAACTATTTATTATTTTTTAATATTTCTGTCATTTTTCTACATTTAGCTTATGTATATTATTTTGGTCTTTGGGGCCATTTTTAGAGGGATTTGTCACCATTTTGTGATCATTCTCGTAGCCCACAGATAATGAAAATAATTGTTAGTTGCGGCCGTACCGCCTTTACGTGTCACTCTTAACCCTTGATGAAACCACCAGGCGAGGTTCTGCTGACGCCAACAAAGATCTACAGCCGTCTGCTGCTGCCGATCCTTCGCAGCGGTGCTGTCAAAGCCTACGCTCACATCACAGGGGGTGGACTTCTGGAGAACATCCCGCGGGTGCTGCCCCAGGAGCTGGCTGTCGATTTAGGTGAGATGAAAGCGTTCGGTGCAACGCAAGCATGTAAATATGTTGACGTCAACAACCAGGAGAGACACGAGAGGGGTGTACATCTGGATGGAGCGGCGTCTTTATTTAAGGCAGTCCGAGGAAAAAATAGTTGTCTCCTGGACAAACATGCGTACAGTTGGATGACGTGAGCACATGGAAGTCAATGCAAACGAATGAACAGCCTTCCGCTCTGTTCAGCTTGTGTTGTCCATGTTGTCGTACAGCTGGGATCACTCTCCCTCTGTGGAGAACGTAGAGGTCACATCTCTTAAGGCTCCTCCTCATTAATATTTCCTCTTGGCGTCGATGCAGATGCCTCTAGATGGAGCATCCCCGCGGTGTTTTCCTGGCTCCACACGGAGGGGGGTCTGAGCGAGGAGGAGATGGCTCGCACCTTCAACTGCGGCCTGGGGGCGGTGCTGGTGGTGTCCCCGCTGGACGCTCAGAGGGTCCTACGCCAGCTTCAGGCACAGGAAGAGGCCTGGATCGTGGGTTCGCTGGCACACAAACAGCCCGGTAAGACACTGACACTTGAGTACTGTCCCACAATTTAAAGAACTGTATGATTTGACATAATGTTTTCTGTACGTCAGGGGCAGAACCTGTGGTGGTCAGAAACCTGAAACACAGCCTGCTGAGCGCAGGACCGGCCTCCAGTGCAGAGCTGGTGGTGGAGCAGAATGGAAACACGCCGCACAAGAGGACCAGAGTCGCTGTTCTGATCTCTGGAACAGGTTTGGTTCTATTAATTTTAAAATAATAAGTGCTGTCGGGATTCTCTCCATTAAAGGAGTTAGTTACACATTTTGGCAGATACGCAGTTTAGCACCCACAACATGTGTTTTAGTACAGATTAAACCAGCAAGACAAAACACGTTGGAGAGCTTCAGTGGTCCTTCTAGACACGTTATTACCTTCACACAGAGCCAGGCTCGCTAGTCATCTGTCTGTTTACCAGCTTTATGCTAAGCTAATCGGCGGCTGGCTCCAGCTATGTTTTTACTGGGCGGACACGAGTGGTATCGATCTTCTCATTTAACACTCGGCAAGAAAGCCAATAAGCATGTTTCCCCACATCAACGCTGTCTGTATCCATCCCAGGCACCAACCTGCAGGCGCTGATCGAGCAGGCCAAACGAGCGTCCAGCTCAGCAGAGATCGTGGTGGTCATCTCCAACAGACCTGGAGTGCAGGGCCTGAAGAGAGCGTCGCTGGCTGGCATCCAGACACGGGTAATATTACATGTTTGTACTCACAATTTGGCAGCTAGAAGCGTATACATAGATACAGACGGATGTGGCAGCTCAGCCCCCTGAACTAATACAAGTCAATGTAGTGAACTAAGTTAATGTCTCGTTTACACACATACGAATATATTTGGGAAACGGACAGGAACCAAAAACGTCTGTAACGTTCTCTGATGATTATAAATGTTAACTACTCCTCATATGTTCAGTATACAGGTCAGCACCAAACCATGTATGTAACACTGTTACTGTGATGATACATGACAGTTAAGTATTGAATCTGTGTCCAGATGCCGACATGTAAATGTGACATCTGTGGGAATAAAAAGCACCAACGTCGTCTTTTATAAATAGTGATTTTTGATAATCAACGTCAACATATCGCAGCAAGTGTTTGGCACCTGCTGAGGTGTTAAACATCGTGGGAGTTCTCCGAGATGTTGACAGATGAGGTGAAGTTTCATTCACGTTATGTTTCGTCTTGTTCTCCGACTCCAGGCTGAGTCTGTGCAGATGAAGTAATCAATCAGTCATGTTTTTATGAGTGACAGCTGCCAGTGGATGTTGCGCTGTTACTGTGATGATACATGAGTTAAACATTGAATCTGTCCATAATAACCACATCCTGACATTTAAATGTCTGTCTACCAAACTGAACTGACTTCATAATATATGAATCAGAATCACTTTATTGATGATAATAAAAATAATAATAAGCTATATATGGTGCATATTTATAATAGTACCCTACTGCAACTTTACTATTAAATGTTATTGTATACATTATCATATTTTATAATGTTCTGTGATGGAGTTAGCTCTTCACTGCTAAAAGAAAAGAAAGCAGGCTCACTGCCATTTGCAGCTTCTTATCTTGATCTGCAAATGTTTTGTCTCAATGATTGTTATTATAGTATTTAGATGATCGAATATCACTGTATTTAAACAAACGATGTTGGTCTGAGCCTGACTCTTAAGTTACTGCATCCTGTTAGCTCAGCAGGATAAAACCAGGGTTGGAGGTCTTGAGGTTCGAATCTTATTAAAGTCAGTGAAGTATGAAAGCGTCCAGAGAAGTGCTTCTAGTGTTCGGCGGACTGGTGCAGTGGGTTGAGTTCCCGGCTTGTAGTCACCACAGAGGTGCTTGCACAGGTTCAACTCCTGCCTTGTCCTGCTTCGAGCCGAGGGGAGGGGACCACTGTCTCCTCCCCGCGATTTCTCAGAGGTGGAAAGAGGGGGTTATGGGAAAATGAACCATCAGCAACTGAACTTTTATTAACTGTATGCAGGACACAGATTCAAGATTACATACACAGCACTCTGCATTTAATGTTTAATCCAACTTCAGGTGGTGGACCACAAACTGTACGGGAGCAGAGCTGAGTTTGACGGCACTATAGATCGCGTGCTGGAAGAGTTCGGGGTGGAGCTGGTGTGTCTGGCTGGATTCATGAGGATACTCACAGGGACGTTTGTCAAGAAATGGAACGGTGAGAAAACAGACTCCATTTCTTGCATTATTAAAACCACATCAACCACAGGAAGGTCTTTGAGTTTGTTTTATTTTGACGTCACAGGGAAGCTCCTGAACATCCACCCATCGCTGCTGCCTTCATTCAAGGGTGTGAACGCCCAGAAGCAGGCTCTGCAGGCCGGCGTGCGGGTCGCTGGCTGCACGGTCCACTTTGTCGCAGTAAGTAACCCAGAGCAGTTACTTTATTGGCATTGCTGTAAATTGTGTCGTTGTATAAAGTCTTACAGCAGTACTTGTGTCACTCCACACTCACGTTGATGTGTTCATCTGTGTTCAGGAAGAGGTGGATGCAGGAGCCATCATCGTGCAGGAGGCGGTGCCCGTGACGGTCGGAGACACGGAGGAGAGCCTGTGCGACAGAATCCGAGAGGCCGAGCACCGAGCCTTCCCTGCTGCTCTGGAGCTGGTGGCCAGCGGAGCCGTCCGGCTGGGAGAGGACGGACACATCACCTGGAAGAGTTAGACAACACAGATCAGCTCAGCCGTGAACCAGCATTAACAGATTACACAACACTAACAAAGCAGATTAATGTTTTTAAAAGTATCAGCTGAGGTCCAATATTTCCTAAACTGTCCAACCACCAGTTGAGTTTGGTATGATATATTCTTGGGATGCTCAAGGCTTGTAAACATTGTGTAGATTATAAAGTAGAATTTCAAACTGTTTGTATTAAGAAGCACGATACTTGAAATGAAAAGACATTCCATAAAATTGCACTGGAAGTATGTTAGTAGAAATCATGAATGTTTGAACGTCTGCACAGCTGAAACTGTTCTTGTCATGATTAAACCTGCATGGGTGAATGCAACGACTTCTCTTTTTGTCTTATTATTATAGAGAGGCGCATTAGTAGATGCTGTGGCCAATAAAGCTATCTGACAAAATAAAAGTTCCATGTCTCACCTTCTGTGGAAGCGCAGGACGGAGAGCCTCTCATTTCTGGCTCTTGTAGACAGGACAGACTCTCCCACCAAACCACACTGGGCCAGGAGTCGGATGATCTCCTCTGATGAGAAAAATAGGACTGAACTTGTTATGCAGAAGTAGACGAGAGACACTTTTTAGTTTGTATGTCGATACATGATAAATCTTGATATTTAAATGTACTTCAAGGAGATTTTAAGTGGTTATCAAAAATCACAATGTAATACTGATGCCTCTATTCAACCTACATAAGCAAAGGAGACCATCAAGATAGTAATAGTCAAATACAGTTTGTCCACATGGGGGCGCCAGAATCAACTACATTACGTGTAGCTGCTTTAACCAACACAATATGATGTTACTTAAAATGTAAGATTATACAGTCTTGTACCATGATAACGACATAATATCAAGAGGTACTGTAAACTCACCTGGATTGTTCTCAGCGATGGTTATGAGGTAAAACAACCCTTCAGTGGAGAGCAGCTGAGCTACAGCGGGCAGAAATCTGTCGGTCACCTCTCGTCCTCGCTCCCCTCCGGCCCAGGCCGCCTCTATACCTCTGCTGCCGACCTGAAGCAGAAGCACTCATTAATATTCTCCTCTTCGCTGGACTGAAGATAACCTTTTGTACAGAACTGAACCACCTCCTCTGAGGGTGTGACCACGTAGGGAGGGTTGAAGAGAAGGACGTCCACTTTGCCACTCAAGCGGGGCAGAAGACTCTCCACCTAAAGGAGGGAGAGGGAACACCTTTAGCATTCAGGTTGTTGCAAGTGAATACCTGAAATGTGGCTGTAAAAGTCTCACCAGGGACGTGATGACGGGCTGCAGGGACACATTATTACAGGACGCTGTCTTTGCGGTGCACTGTGCTGCTGCAGGATTCACATCAGTGCAGCTGAAAGATAAACACATACTCATAACACTACACTGGACAGGACTCCCTTGAAAAAGAAACGTTTTTTTAATGACTCACAGATATAAAGCTGACGGTCCAACCACTGATGCCAGAAACGCTGACACCACTCCTGAGCCGCTGCCCACCTCCAGACACACACACGGGCTGGAAACAGCAGAGAATAAACATTTAAAGATAGGTGGTGCAAACAGGAAAACGACTGAGGACCAAGAGGGTCCAGGCTTTAGCTGTGAGGGCTCCAACCCTGTGACCTGAGGAACTACTACACCAACTTTTATTGTTGAACTTAATATGTTCCTTCCATCTTTCCATCCATCCTCGCAGTGAAATACACATTAAAAGCACTGAAAG
This sequence comes from Spondyliosoma cantharus, assembly GCA_900302685.1. NCBI lineage: Eukaryota > Metazoa > Chordata > Actinopteri > Spariformes > Sparidae > Spondyliosoma > Spondyliosoma cantharus. Next base: position 8,642 of record OMLP01045258.1, on the reverse strand, counting down.
CAGGAAAGTGACATCTTATCAGCCTCCCCACAAGTAGCCAACAGACCAGCCCCACTGCTTCTACTTCACTTCCACAACCAACAGTCACCACTGCTGCCCCATACGAGAAGAAACCGAAGTAAGACAAAGACACACAGAAGATATGATGCCTATGAGCACAGTTTAAAACCAGGGCTTTGGCAGACACTGCCAAATATCAGTCCCTCAGCTGTACGCAGTGTGGAGGGTCAAGGTGGAGCAGAGCAGAACAGGAAGCTGATGAAGCTGAACTGAACAACTACCTGCAAGCTCAAGAATGTGCAATATTCACAGGATACAGTAAAATAATAATAATAATGTACCTGCATTCCTACCTGCTGCCATTAGACTTTACAACGCTCACATAACAAAACAAATAAACTACTGCGTTTATATTATTTCTGTACATGAACCTGCATCTGCATATAAACCTACACCTATCTCATAACTACTAAGCATTTTATTGTATATAGTATTCTATCGTTAGGAACGCTCTATTATATTATTTTTGTTGCATATTGTATATAGTACTTTATTGCCTCTATATTTGCCCTCTATCTACCTCTAAAATGTTTAAGACAACAAGCAATTTGTTGTACATATTTATCATATTATTTAGGGTTCTGTCCTAAGGAGAATACTCAACACAATACAACACATTTCCGTTGTAAATTCAACATTATTATTATTGTTAAATATATATCGTGATAATTAACGACATCGATCAATATTAAAAAAACATATCATGATAATTATTACAAAATTACTCAGAGTGAGTCACACTGACATTGAGGCCTTCCGTGTTTGTTTGGTTAAATCAACAGACAAATATCTAAAATTCAGTGCAGATAAAATAAAATTGTTCAACTCTTACTACACTCTACTAAAATAATTGAAAAGGAAATGTAGAAAATCTTTATATTTGTGAAGCTGAAACCATAAAGACAGACACACGACAAAACAAATGATCTTTTATAACTCTTCATATGTTTGGGTGAGTGGAGTAACTGAAGCTTACTTACTTAAAAGTAAAAGGTCCTCAAAGTAATAAATATTTCCCTCTGAAATGTAGCAGAGTAGAGGTATAAACCTCAAGTACCTTGGAAGTTTACCTAAGTGTGAAGTACTTATGTTACATGTTTGTGTCTGACCTCATGAGCTGCAGCTTTTCTGCATCTTTCTCCAGAGCGTCTATCAACAGGAAAGAGTCCTCGGCAGGCTCGTAAACATCTCGGAAGTCTCCTCTTCCAGCATGAGAGTAAACTGGAGTGGGATAGCCTGCAGACATGTTGGCTTCACACCTAGAGGCTAGCAGCTAGTTAGCAGCTAGTTAGCAGCTAGCTAACAGCAGCGCTAACCGGCTTCACGTGCTCCTGGCTCGTCGTCATTTACTTTAACATTGTTGGTCGTGTTAACGGACTTTGGCACCGTGTTATCGGAAAAACACTTCGGTTGAAGTTCATTCAAAAATACCGCTAATATTTTCTATAAAAGCAGCAAATTAAAAAAGCAAATTGTCCGTACTCTCTCATTCACGACCCACTTCCGTGTATACAACTGCGTCACACTGACGTCACGTAACCCCTTCCTCGCAAAACCACAGAATAAGAAAACTAAATTACAGGGAAAGGTCCTGCATTAAAAGTGCATACGTATTTTCAGCATAACAGTTATCATGCAGCAGAATTATCTTAATCTATATTTAATATATTTAATATATATATATGGCAAAAACTCAAAATACTACTGTTGTAGGATATTTGATATTTGACTAATTTCTAGTCATATAGTACAGTAGTCTCAATGCATTTGAGATAAGACATAATCACCTAGAAAGTAGCATTTCAGTGAGATAAAACGGACTCATTTTTAGACAATTTTCATTTGCTCCACTGGCTGATTTTTAAAATAGTTATTATTGTGCACCAACAAGAAACACTTTGTATCCCTTGTGTTGCTACTTTAAAGTGGTATTTCACAGTGTATCTTCGGATTATAATAACTGATGCACAAACTAAAAGGAGGGTCAAGGACTGTTTTATATGTTGCTAAATGTCCCTAGTAAGTAAAAGTAATTATGGACACAGAATTATTATCGTATTTGCATCGCGCCTCTCTGAAAAAATGGTGTTTAATGGTGTATAATTATATAGGGAAGTAGATACAAGATAAAAGAAGATAACAGAATAGGTACAAAACATCTAATTAAAGGGACAATCTCTGCTGGCAATTTATTGTTCTAAAAACGTTCTGAGAATGTTACCCAGAATGTTCTCGCAATGTTTTCGGCGGGAAGTTTTCTTTAAGTTCCCGCAATGTTCGAGGTTAACATTCTCTAAAAACATTCTGAAAATGTTTTGTGATAACCTCCTTAAAATGTTCAGTGACAACATTGCTTGAACGTTATGCCCTAATGTTCTCGGAAACATTCTCAGCAGGAAGTTTTCTTTCAATGGACTTGCATTTATATGCATGCAAGGTGCCAACTGCACATCGGGAGCAATTTGGGGTTCAGTATCTTGCTCAAGGACACTTTGACTTTATCTCGTTCTGAGTTCCCAGAATGTTCGAGGTTAACGTTCTCTAAAAACATTCTAAAAATGTTTTGTGATAACCTTCTTGTTTAAAATGTTTACTAAAAGCCCTTTTAGACATTATTCCCAAATGTTCTTAAAACATATTTAGATGAAAGTTTTTAATGTGCTTGGAATGATACTACTTTAGAGTTGGATAACGTGCTTTGAAAAAAATCTATAAATGTTTTGCAGTAACTTTTCATTAAAATATTTAAACATTAAAAGATCATGACATTAATTACATAACAAAAATTACCTCACTAGGATCAATGATAATTTTTTTTTATCTGGAATTGGACTATTAACACATGTAAAAGTTTGATAACATCAATATTCAAAAGTCTTTCAACAGAATTATTTATTTACATTCTTTTAGTTAAAACAAGGGTTAGGATTATGTTTTCTGCTGTCATTGTGGTATGTTTGGTCCTGTCTTGGCTTGCATTGGCTTTTCTGAGGTAACTTAGCCAGCTTCCCTGGAGCTGGCATGGGTTTATGACATTTTATAAAAAAAAAAAAAAGTTCTGTCATCTGTTATCTAAGGACTTAATAAGATCCCGAAAGCATTTTCCAAGTGTTGCTTACAGAATGTTCTTCCTTTGTTATCATATAACATTGTGGGAATGTTTTAAAGAAGAACATTATATATATGTTAACTCAACAACATCACCAAAGCATCTTGGCTGGGATGTTTCAGGGCTTTAAATTCTGATTATGTTCATTTAATTTATTGATTAATCTGCATAACATTTCCTTGATTATTCATTTAGTCTGTAAAAAGGCATCCACTGAAGTAAGTGTTTTCACCTCTACCACAGGAACCCTGGCCCGCTGGAAGAGGTTCTGATTGGACCCCGGGCAAATAAATAAACAGAACTACTGCTGCATAAAAAAAACGATAACAACAATTAAAGGCAAGTTTATGAACATGGATTTGTACTTTTGTTTTGAAAAACAGAGTTTCTTAATCATAATTGTTTTGGCAAATTGTTAGAAAAACTAATCACTAATTGCAAAAGTTCAAATACTGACTTGTGAAAAGTAATTATGAAACATAACAATGTTTGTTTTGGATTAAAGATTTAATACATAAATTAAACATTGTTTTGCAATAAAACTATTTGTAATTGAGAGGTCGGTGATTCAAAATAAAAACCTTTGTTGATATTTGCCTTGACACGGATCTTTACCATTAACATAATTGCTCACCTCTACATTACTATAGGGATAATGCATGATGAAACATCTGTCATGCAAACAAGCACATGGAACTGTGCAAATAAACACCAAGAGCAATACCTCTGAGATCAAATTAGAGCTTTTCACACCACAGCAATACAAGCAACGATTACAGTTAATGTCTGAGGGCCGTCTCTCATTAGCAGAAGAGCCACTTTTTTAACACCTCTCAAGTACAGACACACTGGGCCAATCTGAGGTGTTAAACAACAAACTGTAATGATGAAAACAGGTAAACAAGTGAAATGGCAACTTTGGTAATCAAACTAAGGAAAAGTATTCCAAAATGATGCAACCTAACCTTGATGTCATGAAAAATATTTAACATACAGGATAGTTTACTTGACGAAGTTTGACACATTCTTTGGTTTTTCGTGGGGCCCAAAAAAAACGTCTTTTTCACCATGATGTCAACATCTTGTACATACTGGGCCCTATTTAGACAGTCTATAGTGCACGTAATGTATGCTGGGCTTGTTCAATTATCTACAACGGGTGCATTCTGATGGGACACTTAGGGAAGCCGGAAAGATTCAGCTCCTGTCACGGGGAGTGTGTGGTGGTCATCAGCCACATCTCAGGCATGCTAGATCTCT
>OMLP01045254.1:4688-15116 GCA_900302685.1 Spondyliosoma cantharus | reverse complement strand
GTGCAGACTGACAGACGCTCCATTTATTCTTTATTTTGTTTGTTCCCCTTTGTTAAGTGCTAAGATGATAAAAGAGGCCTTTGTTGAGGCAGCTGACTCCTTGTTTCAGGATTTTAAAAACAAAATACAAATATTATCATCAATCAAAGCCCTTTGGCTATCAAGAAGTACAGTTACACAGCGCTGTGAAGTAATGGCCGAGGATTTGACACAGCAGCTTTGGAGAGACATTGCAGATTTTTTAAATATATATATCGGCTGATATATCAGAATATCGGATTTTTAAATCACCAAATATTTGTATCCGTATCGGCCTTAAAAATCCTTTATCGGTCGGGCTCTAGTTAAATGGTCACTGGTCGAGTTTGAAAGTTCCCTGTTGACCTTGGAAATAGTTTTACAAAAAAAGTCTTCACACAAAGTTCCAACATTTTCCAGATCTTTCAACTAGGGTACATTTAGAACAAAATGCTGCTCTTTCTTCTTCTTCTTTGGATCAGGCAGAATAGATGGGGCAACAGTGTATTAATGTCCTCTTCTTCTTTTGACAGTAATTTATATTTGTTAGGTAGTCAAAGACTGTGCTAATATTACATCAGTTTCTACATTTTAGTCCAGGTATCCAGGTTGAGTAAAGTTTGCAGATTAAAAGCAGTTTCTCTGACTGTGTCCACATTTTTCAATGGCTTTCCATTTCGAAGCAATGCTTGTCGTATATTGTGACTTGGTTTATATAACTGAATTGACTTTTTTTTTTTTACAGATTGAGTAAAGTACTGAATAAAGACAATGTTCCAGGTATGGTACGGATATCGGTTCAGATGCGAGTGGTACTCAACCCTATTTTTAACTGCCTGTTATGCTCTTCTTCAGCAGATGGAGTTTGAAGCATGTTACTAATACATGTGATGATGACTGGGCAGTCATGTTAAATCGCATGATTACAAGAGCATGGGTCATAAATATGTGTAAATGCTGATGAAGATTGTGATGAGTGTTTAGTTTGTACATAGGTTCTTATTGGTCAAACTCTTCTTACTATTATCCTCTCTGTAGTTAAGATTTATTTTTTTTCACTGTTCAATTGCTTCTTTGTGAACTCACATCTGATGTTTCCTATTAAATGTCCTTTGGGTGGAATTGGGTTGTTTTTATCACAGTAGCTATTCCCGCAGCTCTACAGGAGACTGTAAACCTTGCTTTAAAATTATCAGATGCCTTATCTGTCTCGCAAAAAAAAAAATTATAACAAAAGTGCCGGTTGCTTGTTTTCTGCTCAGTGTTTACCCTGTGCAATTCTGAAAATAGCTGATTAAGATAAGCCTCAATGTGACTGTAGAACGGTGTCACTGCTGTTGCACTGTGGTGACAATCCTTCAGAACATAAATTAAATGTGTTTTGTCACTGAACTTCTTCAATAAACCCTCGAGCCACAGAATGAGGAAATGCCCTTCTCTGTTTGTATTTTGTGTACTACAGTATCAGTTAGCTGAGTGTAAAATATGCAGGACTGAGGTGAAATGTGCCACTATGAGTCAGGCAAGCTGGAAAGAAAAATAATGCCAAAGGTGCCTCATGCAACCCAATATTTATTGACTGTGAGCATGCATACCTTTGCAGAAAACCAAACGCAGATTTGGTCTGGACTAAGTATGACTTGTTAGCTTTTTATGAAAGAGTTAAGGGACAAAAAGGACCAGGTTGTTATTTTGTTTTATGTTGCTATGGGAAACTGCCATGTCAAGAGGCAAAAACTGTACAGATCAACTGATACACATGTGGTAGTGAGTTGTGGTTAATGTCTGTGGTGTGTTTTAGAATGTATTGCTGCAGGCTGTGAACAGCTGGTCAGGATGTTTGACTTTGACTTTTGACTAACTTGCATACATACAGCCTGATTATTTTATACTCTTGATAATGATTTCTATCTAAACCATCTTTTATTGTTGGCTTCATGGCCATAATGCATTTGGCTGGCTGTTAATACAAGTAGTGTCTTATTCATGCTAGCAAGTTAGCTGTATAAGTTTTTTGATTCTTCGGCTTATCATTGCTGCAAACCTGATGTTTACAATGGTTGCAACATTCAGCACAGTAGTATTGCTCTTAACAAGATGTACACTTTTAGAATTTGCCATTGGAATATTTCCATTGTGTTTCATTCTTTTTACAACAATGAGTTCCTGGGCACCAAATGGTTTGTTGCATTGAACCATTTTCAAATGGCACCAGCAGGAGCTTAAAAAAAAAAGCTTTGTTTACATATTCTAATTGGATTGGGGATTGGACTAACCACCTCTTTGTCATCATCTATCACAGACTAACCTCAGCCAAACAGATCAACAGTAGGAGAGTTCTAGCACCAGTGGAGCCAGCTGGTTAATTTGAACACTTACCAAAGCCAGTCAAGAGAAGTGTGAGAGAAGAGTGAAAAATATCTCTTCCATCGAGAAAAGCCTTCATTCACGTTCTTTGCTCTTCTACTTCCCAGTTCAGATATAACTTAAGCAGTTCTCTATCGAGCCTCTTGAGGAGGCATTGGTGTTGGAGTTGTGTCTCTCACTGGTTGTCACATCTTAACCATACCTGTAGCTGCCAGTAGTTCGCAATCACCTGATCTTGTGTTTACAGCTGCCTCGCAAGGTAACCCTGGTTACACTTCATAGTTTTATGTAAGTTTGACAAAATGAATACACAGCCCGTTGCTGTTGGGATTGGGGCAGATGGTTCCGTGTTGAGCAGGATGGTTTGATCGGTGGCTGCATTGTGGAGATCTGACCAGAACACACCAATCATTGTCAGGGAAGCATAACTGTTATATGTGTTATTTGGTGCAACATCAATGGCAAAAATAAAAATGTGTTTCATTATTACAGAATTGTAAACCAATCATTAGTTAAAATGCCACAGTAGGTATGGCAACTTCCTTAACACACAATTCAAAGCTTACCAGTGAGATTGTCTTTTTCCCATATTTTGTCAATTGTCATTAGGGTAGTCATAAAAATGGATGGATGGATGGATGATAGGAAATTAGGCTAGGACAAGTTATTAGTGAGCACAACAGAAGGCCACATGCCTTAAAGCTAGGGTCTACAATCCCGGAGAGCTAGCAAGAGAGCTAGCAAGATTTGAAAGTGGCACCTCCTCTATGTCACCCCCCGGTCAGTGCTCCTTCCAAAGCCACACCCCCACAAACTTGAACACGCATCTGGCAGTGGGACTCAGCAGGGAGAACGTGACCTGTGCACACGCGGAGGAGGGAGGGACAGAGGGGTAGGCAGAACGAGACATGAAGGCTTCCAATTTTCTTTCTATTCAGGCCGGATAGCACGCATTGGTCAGCTTTTCCTCAGTCCTGCAGCTGCCACAGTGGTCTGATTATTTTCGTTCCTTTTTCTGAATACATAATGTATTGACTACTCTCAGGATAGAAGGACCATTTCGCCCAGTATAACAATATGGGTTTCTGAACAACATTACAGACCCTAGCGTTAATGGAAACAGCCGTCTCCAAAACAAACACAGAAGCCTGCAGCAGACGCACTCAACTACCAGTGAATGAAGCCTCCAGTAGCTGTAGCTGTTTCTGTTCAGTGTTTTGCAGCATGTTTCCTCACAATACTACCCTGGGGACTACAGAGAGAGGTCAGGACAAGCTATGTAGCAGTCAGCGGGTAAAAAGGTCAGATTGATCCAACTTGTGTAGTCAGAACACCTTTCCCACCTCGCCAGGGTCAACTGCGGCCAAGTGGGGTCAACACAGCCTGTTGAGCGTTAAATAAAGCTAATATTTCTCAAAACAAAATATTTGAATAAGTCAAAATCAATAATGCAGTGGCCAAGTTCAGTTGCCTTGATGAGATTCAGCCGGCAGCATATGCACTCATTGGTTTAAGCCCTTCTTTCAGATCTGTCGTGTCACGTGGGCTGGTCAGAAGAGGCTTTTTATTGGACTAGTTTATTCATGTATTTTCACAGCTAGGCTCTATTCAGGCTCTCAATGAAAGGCCCTGTTAACAGCTCTGTGACAGCACCACAGTGTAGGACAGATGAAAGGAATGGCTGGCTGAATGATACATCTTCAGAGGAGGTCTTTTCAGCAGCTTTGCAGGTGGTCTTTAGCACCAGGTGATTTTGTGCATTCAGGTGATATTTTTATTTTTAGAGTCCAAAGCAGATAATCAAGTGGTGAGTTGAAGTGGAAAGATCATGTTCTTCAATATAAACAGTGAAGACGGTCCTTTTCTCACCTTTTTAGTGGTTATAATGGTTACTGCATGCAGCAGGCTGGTGCTTCAATGGGTTACATGTTTCGTCATATTAGACTTGTGACCATGACCAGCTCACATAATGTCACATAGGTTGTTAAAATGCGCTGTGGGTGGCCTGTACACATTGTTCTTCAATGCACAGATTCCCTTTGTGAGCTTCTCTCGGTGTTGAACTCTGATACACATACTTAACGTAGCTCATGGTGCCTCAACAGTGACCCACTGAAGATTGCAATCATTAACTTATATTCCACTTGTTGCTCTGAGGTATGATGGCCTGATGGTATGTCCTGATGATATGTCCTCCAATCTGTCCATTCATCTCTCAGGAGCCTATTTGCACGGAGGGTGAAGGATAGTCGACCAGTGGAGCAGAGGGATCCAGGGTGGAAGCTGTTTGGGAAAGTCCCACCTCGGGAAGGCCCAGCTAAGGATCCTAAGAGAATACAAAAGGTAGAATCTTATTTTTTGAGATCACAGCATTGTCTCTTGATAAATGAAGACCCCCCCACCTTATTGACTACATTAACTTACACACAGGATACTGTTTCTATATCAGGGAAATAATCAGCGCACAACTTTTCCTTTCACTTGATTCATACAGTCTGTGATCATGGAAGCTATTTTGTGTTTGGAAGGGGTTGATATTTTTATCTATGCGGGGGTCAAGATGAAGTCAGAACAAGTGAGTCTTTAGTCTTTTGCGGAAGATAGCAAGCGACTCTGCTGTCCTGACATTGGTCGGACGTTCATTCCACCACTGAGGCGCCGGAACAGAGAAGAGTCGTGACTTCGTTGAGCGACCTTTGTTGAGCTGGCCACCTGAGGTAGTGGAGCGAAGTGCTCACGCTGGAGTGTGTGGTCTGACCAGTGTTTGGCGGTAGATGGGTGCAGTTCCGTTGATGGCCTTGAAGGCCAGTACTATCGTCTTGCTATGACTCTGAAACATTTTAAGCAAGAAAGAGGCAGTTTAGTAACAGAATCTTGGTTTATAGTCTGATCAGTTTGTTGAGATGCCACTCACTCTCCTGGATCGAGTGAGGTGGTGGCTCTTCCATACAACAGCAAAATGGAGGTATGTTTGCTATTGTTCATTTACATTACTTCCAATATTGTAGCGATACAATGCGGGTTTAAAGTTTCCCTTTAAGTGTTTCCTTAAGCATACTGTGCCTTGTTGTTTACAGTATATAGCGCCGTTCTGTGCTTTATCCTAGATTAGATGTTACACATGAACCAACAATAGGTTTGGTTGTTTTTGTCTGGTCTAAGCAGCTGATCCCATCTGACTGTGAATGAAGACTTGAAAACATTATTAATTAAATGTGGTTAATGACTGTATTTTTGGACTCTTACTGTAAGTGTATCAGAATATTTGAAGATAATCCAACGTTGGTAACGTAATGTATTTCAGTTTCATTAGTTTCCTCATATATAAAATGCACTGTCAAATTCTACTTAATTACAGTTAAATGAAGTCTGTTTTTATTCACGTGTTTGCTTCTCCCACACTGTAGGCTAGCCACCCTTTTAAAACAACAAAACAACAGAAGTTGGTTTATCTGGTCTTGACATAGTCTTTCAGCTGTGTTTTATGCTGCTTCACTTAGTCCTAGGTTGTGCAAAATGTTCAGTTGCCTGATGACACACAATTAAACCACCTGTACTATGTTGAGCAACTGATTCACAGCATAATAAACAGCAACATTAGCTCTGTGATGTAGGCTTATAGTTAAATGGGCTGCTTTTCCAATATATAATCCAGGTAGTGAATATTTTAGATGAATATTATTTGTGTTGTATTAATTTCGAGTGAAATTAATACAGTGAAATTGACTTGAACATTGGTTTTGGAACTGTTGATAAGCTGCAGCAGCTTGTGCTGTAGAGCAGCTGTTGTTTAAGGTAAAATTTATGAGCAGCCAGCTTTGATACAATAATGCCTTTTAGCAGAGGATATTTCTGTATCATGGGAAAGTAAAGACCATTAAGTATAGCAACATTATGACACTCACTCAGAATGGATAACATAAGAAATTATGGCTGAGAACAGACTGTGCAATCTCAGGTGTGTTCTTGAATACCAGGTACAATGCCCTGAGTACCAGCACTCCCCATCATTGATATTTAGGTCCATTTGCTTTCTTTTGAATTTCACTCACTGAAAAGCAAACAACCACTCACTGGTTATTCCAGTAGTTCTGAGAATGTAAAAAATTGTTTGTATCAGTAGCCCCATTCACACTACCATTTAGATGCGGGGATCCTGCGCCAATTCTCTGCCTCTGCCTCTGTGTGAATGTCTCGGTGGTGGCGAGGGGTGTAATTTTGCTCCACCGCTGATACGCCTCAGGAGGTAGTATGAGAGGCGCAGTATTAACGTGTCGGTCTGACAAAATAAAGAGAAATGTCCCTCAAAGCAACATTACATGACCAAACAAAAGTAAATTAGTAACTGTAACTGTCTTTGGCAACTTATATGAGGAAAAAAATACTGCAGATATAGGTGGAGAAGCATCTGTCCTTCCGCCTGTCCTACCTCGGTAGACTTTGCCTCACATTTCTGCCCGAAAAACAGCGTCTGTCAACGGCAAAGAACTTTAACTCACCAAGTGTTTGTGTTGAAAAAAAAAACACAGCGACAGTCAGCCCTCCCGACCGAGTCTTCAGTGAACTTTCCCCCAGAAAACAGCCTCCCTCCCCACGAGTGACAGTCAGCGTCCAGTTTACTGATGCCGATTATGTAATTTATAGCAAAAAACGTAACTTTGTCACTTTCCAGGATGTTTGGTGGGTCAGGATCTCAATCACAACACATTATAACAGCATCCATATGATTATAAACCATCAGCAGGTTTAGATTAACAGGGGGACACCTGGGGAAACGCCTTGAAAATACACAGACGTCCTCATCATGACACGTAATGTCACGCCTCTTTAGGAGCCGCAGCGACAGGTTTCTGTGTGAAATACACAGCGGTTCGTCTTTAAGGTGGAGATACTTGGCTCTGTGTGAACAACCAACGGCGGAGAATTGGTGAACCGCCGGTGTGGTGATAATGCGCCGTCTCTGCGTGGAAAGGGCTACTGACTAATAACTGGCTAGTTAGCTACTAGAATTCTGTCACAACAGTCACAGCCCCAAATCATATTGGAGAAGATGACAGATGAGAGAATTGTGTAGTGAGAATCTGATATTTCAGCCCTTATCATAGCGATGCTACATTTAGCGACTAACAAAGCTACATGGAGGGATGATGGTACACTACATTTCCCAATAGTGTTTGGCAGACAATGGACTACTAGACATGGCTACTATTTTATGTAAAATTATGTGGCTATTTTCTTGTAGCTATATTCAAAGTTATTTTCATGTGGTAAATTTTAAAACCTTGTAGCTATCTCTCCGAGCTACCTTTCCAAGGGCTCGCTATTTTGTCCATCAAGAAGCAGTGTAGAGCAGTAAGAAACAAATATTTAGATATGAACAGCGGTAGCACAAGAAAATAGTACTTCAAACTTGTATTGCTCTGTCGAAGACAAAATAACTATTTAACATGCAATTTCTATTTTATTGTGTCAGACTTTAAGTGTAGCGTGGCAGCTACATGCCACAAGCATGTGATTCAGTGTTTGTGTTGCTCAGCAATCTGAAATTCAAAATGTCAAGGTCTTTGAGAGGCCATTCTCTGATAGACAGCTGGCAACTGAACACTGTTCTAACTTCACGCTGCTAGTCAGTGGGCAGACAAGAACATTTCTGAGGCCCAATTTAGGAGCAAGACAGCTCTCTACTGGTAAAATAAACCAAAGAGCATGGTGGCAGCTAGTAATTAGAGCCTATAGAAACCTGTTATTGTGCGACTGTTTACCCTGTGCCTGACACCAGGAATGTATTCCTCTCTGTGCTGTCGAAGCTAGGTAATGTGCAGATCGCACTATTTACATGTCAGCCCTTTAACATGCCACGCACTGGCCTTAAATAACTTGTTATGTTGACTATCTTGTTTTGTTGGTTAGAAATTAAAGCTCTTGGATTCACATGCTGTCTCTTACACAAGTGTGGGTGCACACACATGTACACACCCACGCATGTGCTAAATATCTTAAGTCCATCTAATCTGTGGTTGTAACCTTATATTGGCCTCCAGGAATCAGTTAACAAGGCTAGGCTTTCAAGCTTTTGTCTTGCCACTGATGCTGCTGTTCAAAGGTGGGGTCTGTAAAGCCTGTTTGTGTGTGCTTGTGTGAGTGGAAAACTTTATTTGCCTAGGTTATTGTTCAGCTGCTATGAGACGCACTATGTGCTATTTCCACCAGCTACTTTTCCCATTTGAGAGCAACACAATGAATTTAGTTTTAAATCTAAATTTACACCAGTTTGCGTTGCTGTGCGTCTGAGGACGTGGTGCTCCATTATATCTGGAGGCTCCAGTACAGTGTCTGGTCACAATGAATTGCTGCCGGCTGAAGAAAAGAATTGTTCTGTAACATGCTGAACTTCTAAATCACATTGTGTGGCAGCCAAAACATGTCACTGGGATGTATGAGCAATGCTGAATTAAAATCAAACGGTATTCCCAGCAGGAGTTTTAATTTTAATGTCAAGTAATTTAAGCCCTTCTAGACTTAAATAAATGAGGGAAGCCAATTCAGAGTCAAATGCATATATTGGTCTGAAGCTTTTGATAACTACTGTTATGCAGTTTAGTGCCATAAAGTTTTTTATTCATACAGTTTGATTTGATGCTTCTGCAGCATTTAGACCTGCATGGAACACTAAAAGTCAACAAAAATTCTAGGTGTTGATGATGATGATAATATCAATCATCAGTGGAATCGGAACAACGTGTTACTGTAGAATACAAGTTTGAATGTCATTGTTCTTACCATGTACAGATGAGTGAAACAAAAGGCTTTAATTTATCCTAACTCCAGTAACCCTGCCCAACATTCTTGTGTCCCCCTCATAAAGCTAGGCCTTTTGGTGCTATATCAGCAGCAAACCCTGAAAGCATTTACTTTACTATAGGGGTGTGAATCTTAGGCAGTCTCACAATACGATTTGACCCGATCTGATTCTGATTCTAGGATGTCCAATTTTGATTCAGAATTGATTTTCGATCCAAACCGATTCTTGATTTAATGAATAGAAAATGGGGCACTATTTTGAGTCTTTTGCTTCAGAATACTGTGTGCCAAACCATTCACTGGTGTTCTTAATCTGATGAAATACAGTATGAAACAGAGATGGAAATTAAGACAAATGAATGCCTATTTGTATTAAAAAGTTAACCGCATTAATTAATGAATTTTAAAGCATGCATGCCTGTTTTGGAATAACAAAACAAGGGGATGCACTATGCTACAGTGTTTGTTTGTTAGCTTGTCCTTTAACGTTACATTGTAATGTCGTGTGACGTAGTGCTGTGCGATATAGACAAAATTAATATAGTATAGCATATAGCATAATCTTGATATAGCTAATTTTATATCCTGATAACGATGTATATCCCTTGGAGTTCTGTTTCTGTATCCGCGTCTGATGTAACGCTACTAGTAACGTTATTTTCGTCTTCCATTGCGCTCTCCTCCATCTCCGCCATGCTGCTTTGCCTCTGTTTACTCCCAAGCGACCAGTGCCGTGAACGAGTCCTTGCGGGTGACGTAAAAATGCTACCACAAAGCAGTAGCGTTGCTGCAGTTACATTTGCCTTCATACAATGAACTTGTTTTGAACTCAAAATTTGGATATCCAACGGTCATTCCGACGTTGAGTTGTGCTTTACACGGCGTACTAAATCACAACCATAGTGTAAGTTAACGTTAGTGTAGCAACAGTGCTAAACATGTAGCCTACACGTTGAAATTACGATATAAACAACAGAGGGTTATATCCTACAGTAGACATTTTTATATCGCAGTACAATATCGTAATATCGCACAGCTCTAGTGTGACGGCATTAAAAATAACAACTAAATGTGGCCTGCTTGATGATCGTCTTGCAAAGGTAATCATCTAGTCATTAAATTAAAGAAACGCTTGCAACTGCTGCCTAATTTGAAGAAGAACTTCAATATAACTCTAGTCTGTGCATCATTATTATTATTATTATTATTATTATTATTATTATTACTTCCGTAACCTATTTG
>OMLP01045253.1:8450-35232 GCA_900302685.1 Spondyliosoma cantharus | reverse complement strand
CAAGGTGGAATCCTATCTCCTTTTCTTTTTAATGTGTATATGGACGATTTGTCACAGCAGTTAAATGCATGCAAAACAGGATGTGTGATAGGCAATAGTCTCATAAATCACCTTATGTATGCAGATGATTTAGTAATCTTCTGCCCATATAGTGCTGGGTTACAGCAACTTTTGAAGGTTTGTTCCCAATACAGTGTGGATTTTGATGTTCGATATAATGCAAACAAAAGCAATATTATGATTGTCAGAAGCAAAGAAGACAGGAAATTGTTATTTCCTGATTTCTTTTTATCTGGTACTACCCTCAAAGTATGTGATGAGGTGAAGTATTTAGGCCATCATTTGGTTAATGACCTGTCGGATGATAAAGACATCAACAGACAGTGTCGTAAGATGTATGGTCAAGCTAATATGCTTGCACGTAAATTTAACATGTGTTCAACTGCTGTAAAGGTTGCTCTATTTAGAGCATTCTGTACCCCGCTATATACTGCCCATTTGTGGCGTGTTTACAGAAAAAGCAATATGAAAAAACTAACTGTGGCTTATAATGACGGAATGAGGATGCTTCTCAGAATACCGAGATGGTCTAGTGCCAGTCAAATGTTTGTAAACGTTGGTGTGCCTACCTGTCCTGCTTTAATTAGGAATTTGATGTATCGTTTTATGTGTAGGGTGTCAACATCTGAAAACAGTATTATTCAGGCATTGGCCAAGCCTGGGCTCAGCTCTGTCAGATTCTCATCCAGACTCTGGACACATTGGCGGGCATGTTTATACACTACAAGTGAAGTGTGCTGACCTCTTTTCTTTTTTCCTATCTTTTTTATACATTGTACTATGGACCTTCATGTGTCTTGAAATAAATAAAATCAATAGATATGTCTGTCTTTCTGTGGAGAGATTTTTGTCAGCGAAGTAGTGTCATGAGACCTCAAATGTCTGATGAAAAATCAAGTCAAAATGAAGGCAGAGTTAAAAACAGCAGGCTACTCACCTGACAACTTCACCAAGTTTGTAACTGTCAGAGTGGATCCCCGATTTCAGAGTGACTGTATCAAGTGGTAAAATGATGCCTTCAGGGGTCTAGAAACAAACAATATTGAACCACCATCAACAGTGACCTGTGCCAGTTTACAAATTAATTTAGCAAAGTAATGCTTTTAATTTGTCTGCAGTCTGTGAGCCTAGTCAGTGTCTTGACATCGGCTGTGTTAAATATGCAACTCAACTTCTAGAGGGAGGCATGCATTTATTATTATAGTGAGTGGGAGGACAGGTGTTACTGAATATACACACCAAAGCTAACATTGACACAAGGTGTGCCAGATGTTTATATGTTATATGTTGCACAATACCACAATCTCAGTGGCAATTGAAGCCTTCGATTTGGTTTCCTCGTCCGTCTCTACAGGCTCCATTCGAGGTGTCACTGCAAACATCCTGTAATGAACTGACACAGAGAGTCATGTGACTGTTAACAACCTTCTGACTTCACTTCATTGTACTTGTTTCAAAATAACGGTTAATTTGACTGTATTTTATTGTGCAGTCACTCATTTGAAAATATAAATCAAAAGTGTGATATATGTTTTCTATTGTAATATATTGATTACTCATGTAGAGACATTGAACTCACCTGTGCTTCCGGGGGTGTAGAGGGTCTTGTCAGTCTGGATGAAGATGTACCCGGACTGGAAGGACACTAAGACGACTTGCTCCAGCAGTCGACCAGGGAAATGAGCTTGCAGGGACACGTACTGCTTCATGTTGGGATCTTTATTGAAGCCACCCACAGGAATCTGAAACCACATGCAGAGACAACAGCAGCATGAGCAGAAGAGTGCAGCCTTTAATATGCATTTCTGGATGCTACGTCCCTTGTTTATGGTCATTATAGAAAACATTTTATTTAATCTTGGCCTTTAATGAATAGTATCACCAATGTATTTTGGTAATACAACCATGTTACAGAAATAAGCTTTATTAGAACTTCAACGTTACCTTAATTTTTGCCAGCTCCTGGAACTCGTTTTTACTAGTGAGGGTCACAGTTGTGGATGCCAGCGTTCTGGTTCTTGTTGGATAGTTCTTCACAATGATTTCAACCCTGATGTCTTCTCCTGTGTAATCTTGACACTCCACAAAGATGTTTTCTTCTGTTCCTACCCGCAACCAGTTGGGAGCAGACATCACCTGCCTGCAGAGCAGAGAAAGACAGAGAATAGATAAAGTCACTGTGCAGAAAACACACATGCTGTTCAGGATTGCCAATTCCATCCAAATGTATTTTTAAAGCACGTTTAAAAACAGTCAAAAATAGCATTAGATTAGAATGTAATTAAAGAACATGTTCTTTCTTGTTGTAAGGCAGTATAATCAAACAAATAATGAAGTGTTTCAGGACTGATCTGATAAAGAAGTGATTCCCAACCTCCTTTGGGCGTGCACCCTTAAAATGAAGAACAAGTGCTTGTCACTGAGTTTTCCTTTCAACCTTATTGAAATGATGATATTGTTTTGTGCCTGCAGGAGGGAAATATTTACAGTATTTCCCAAAAGAGCAAAAGGAAGATAAACTATTTTACTTATCCTTCTACTCATCTATTCACCCTTCAGGTTTATCTTGGGACCCTTTGGGGGTTCCTGAGCCCCATGTTGAGAACCACTGCCTGAGAGCTTGTGTGTTAAAGTTTCAATTCACCCAAATTGCCAAAGACAAACAAACAAACAACAAAAAGCATGAGTTCCATGACCATGAACTCAAGCATGGACTTCATACTCAATGAGTGATCCATTGATTCCCTTGATTTCCAGCACTGGATCAATGCAACATTTCATCACAGGTCTACGTTCTTTCGCTGTGACTGTGCAAACTCCACCTTCATTTTACTCTGTAATTTGATTATAAATGCAGAGAATCTCTGATATTGCTGTTGCTCCAATTATTGAACGTGAAAATCATCAATAACAAACAAACAAACTGTTTGTTTTAGCACCGTTTTAAGTTAATTAGTTAATTCAAGCTCAGGGGTGGTGTAACGCTGGTCTACTTACAGTGGAGCTCCATCAGCCAGAAAAGTGAGCGAAGCAAAGGCCAGATAGGCCCCCAGCCACAGCAGAGTCCTACCCATCCTCCTGTCAGATCCTGATCTGCTGTCAATGCAAAATGTCGCTCTGCAGCGCCTCCTTTTATCTACATGCCTCCCTCCTCCCGTACCTCCAGTTCACCTTGGTGCAATCTCCCTAGTCCTCCCTGTGTTTCTGTACACAGTAACACATGATTTCCCAGCAGCAGTTAGATAAAAGATAAACAATAGGAAATCAATGAGGGTTGACATGTCTGACTAACGTTCGAGGACACCGTTTATTGCAAAATACAGACTATGCTATCCTGCATTTAAGATGTTTTCTGATATGACGCCTTTGTTTTCATTCTTTCATAAATTCAGTATATTTCAAAATTCAGTTAATTATAGTAATGTTTTTAATTCACGTCTTGAAACATATTGAAAGATCTTTCTACAGCTCAGAGAACTCAGTGATTGTCACGTGCTCTGTCATCTTTTCACTGAATGTCTAAATTTACTAAAAGACAGATCCCATTGTTTGATGATTATACTGAAATATTTTTCAAAGTGAATACGTTTATTCTCTTGGAACAGATGGTAACCAAATGTGTTTCAGCTCATGGTTGCCACCGGCAAAGATGGCACTGCAAGATTGACAGGTGTGTGTGTGTGTCTGGAAGAACAAATGGTAGCTAGGGTTCAGAGTACCACGCTGCATGGCAAGGAGAAAGGAAGTCTGCAAACAAAAAGGCTTTTCAAAAGGGACTACGAGATGACTGTTCTGATGAAAGACTGCATGTGGAGGAAACTGATCACTCCTTTCCTTTGCAAAGATAGCAGCTCAGTGCTAACTTGCTTTGTGTTCCGTGGATTGTGGAGTTAGCTGATTTGTTTTTCTCAGCAGTGATATAGTTCTGGACTTACCTGTGCTGTAGGGGGTGTAGAGGGTCCTGTCAGTTTGGATGAAGATGTCGCCTGAATGGAAGGACACCGAGACGACTTCCTCAAGTAGACGGTCAGGGAACTGAGCTTGCAGGTACGCAAACTGCTTTATGTTGTGATTCTTACTGAATTCAATAGCAAGGATCTTTGTATGAAGAGACAAAGCATACGTGAGAGAGAGGTCAAAATACAATTCTGATGAAAAAATAGATTGTTGCATGAAATAAAACATTTGGGTGCCAAGTGAACTAGAAAATGAGCTTATGTTTCATGTATTGTAAGCATTTTAAATAACAAATGTATGTTAATTTCGGATGTGATAACAATCAAATGTGGAATTGTTTCAATTGTGGTACTTTTTTGAAGTTTCACTCAAAAGTCATTGTTTGAATGAAATCCCAATAAGTATTTTAATATGATTCAACGACTTCCTGTCAGCAATGAGCAATTCTTTTGAACTTAATTAACTTTGGATTTATTTCCGTCAAGAGAAGGCATTTGACCAAATAAAAACAGGATTAATGTTCCACATGCATCTATCTTTTGGCGATCCAGAGGGATGGCGACAACAGCCACACCATTATGTCGCAAGTTGCACAAAGAAGGAATAATACATGTAATAAAGAACATAAGTTTCACTATATCCAGACGATATGCTTCTTTATGTATTAAATCCTATGTCATGTCTACTGAAGTTCTATGAAGAACTGGCAAGATTTCATCATATTTCAGACTGTCAGTTTAATGTAGAGAAAAGCATCTCTATATGTTGTGTTGTTTAATACAGAAACATTTTTTGTAAAAGGCTACTGCACGTACTGCATCGCATTCCTTCTTGCTAAACTAGTTTAGCCTATAAAACCACATAATTTCACTGAAACACACACATTTATTTGCAAGGTGGTTTCACAAAAGGTTAAAGTGCCTCCTTTACTCCTGATACAGTTGCATTAATTGATCTGTATGAGCTGTCATATATTCTGAATCACAACAGATTTGAAATTTGACTCATTTTAAATGTATTAAACTTCCTGTGCATCACTCAATGACCTTAACATTATTAAACTTTATTGAACCTCAACTTCTTGTTGGAGATACTTAATCAACATACCAGTAGACAGTCTTGGTCTAACTTTATTTTAGGGCTTGGCAAAAATGTGATATATTATCTGTTGTTGATCCTGATGTGAGTCTATGTCCCGTCTGAGATTTTTTATCAGTGGTGGGACAAACCTCCGACCAATGTCAGGAGAGCAGAATCACTCACCATCTTCCACAAAAGACTCAAGACTCAATTGTTCAGACTTCACCTCGAACCCCCATAACATGACTGTGGGGGAATTAACTCACTACCCAGCAGAATATGCATGTAGTAAAATAAGCTTGTAATAATTTATTAGTAATATGATATACTGTATATTATTCTTAAATAGGCTGTTCTCCATCATGAGTAGTTGTGCGTTGATACTTTAAAGGTGCTATTCTTATACAGGTAGATTATAGTATGCAATCTGAAAGTAACATTTACTGTATTTACCAGAAGAGGGCAGTGAAACATCACCAGATGTGTTTCATTCCACTGACATGAGTCAGGTTTTAGCCAAAACACAGCACATGTAGAAGAAATATTTCACATAATTCAGTCTAGTCCACTGATTCCACTCATGTTTCAACTGTAACTGGTCATGAACTTTTGTCCCATTATAACGCTGACGAATGGAAAAGCCTTACGATAACTGAGTGAAGGACTATTACATGTGTTGCTTATAATTCCCTCAATATTGGAACATTAACTTTAGCTTACATTTTCTTGAAACACCATTTAATGTAAAAAAACATAATGAATACGTCAAAGGAAATCCTGATTCGTTGAGTACAGAATACCTCCTGCTGATCAGGCCCAAAAATTATTATTTATATATAATATTTACTTACATCTTAGATTTGGCATCACGGGATACCTTAAGCTTCACTTCAAAATAAGATAACAGCAGAATTGACTTTCACACATAAAAAAAAACAAAAAAACAACACAATGATTAGTTGCACTCGTTTAATAATTCATCCAATCATATCTTGGATGGACATATCATCTTGATATGTGACCGCTGAAAAGAGTGTCAACGTTCCTCTCTGGGATGCTGGTGTCAGTGTCAATAGCGCTAAAAATGACAACAACAAAAAAAATTAACATCCACAGTTATTACATGGCACGTCAAGAGGTTTAACTCTTTGCAGAAACATCCACAGCACATGCCTTTTTTATTCTGCTCACCTGACAAACATAATCCACATTAAGGTACTTGGGAAGAGCGTCACACTTAACAGGGTTTCCCAGCGTTTCAGCGCCGGCTTTAATATTGCACACTTTTCGCTTGTTACACCTGTGGATAGATTCAAAAGAAAACCAAATTAAATCGAAAATCCAATCATATTGAAAAATACACCAGCAATTTTAATTGACTGACTCCTCGTAATGATACAGAGAGAAGTGCTACTACTGCTACTCCTCTGATTACTTGACACAGTTATTATTGTATGACAGAAATAGTAATGAAAATTACATTCAAGACAAAACACAGTTTTGTACTAAATATATTATTCCCTTTGCCACAACTGAAAAGCTTTTGTCTTATGATTAAATACGCACGTCTTTTTGACGTATGCATCAGCTGTGTAACTTGTACAGAACGTCATCTTGGTAGGGGTGTTGTTGCAGGTTGTCTCATCATGACGTCCAAAATAGGCTTTGATGACCTTTATGCCTCCTTTCTCTGAGGGAGATGGAGACAAATGTGTCATAACATGGATAAGACTCACTCAAGCTAAAATGACCAGCTAGTAGTAGCGTTGGGTTGTTACTAGCATTAGCCAACACTCCAAACTCCAGAAAGTTTAGATGTGTTTTTTACAACGGAAATTACGTTGTTGTTAAAGAGGAAGTACAACTGTTGAACAACTCCAACAAATCATCTTGTGACCGTCTCATTTCTCACGTCACGTAACAGTCTGCTCACATATAGCCACTAAAAAAACTGCTTCATACATGTACATTTTTACAAATTGTTACACGGCCCCCCTTTAACTAAACCATACCATTGCAATTGAGTATATTCCATGTATGTTATTTTATCTGTGCTTGACATGTCATAGCTTGCAATGGATACCACCTGTATTGCAATATAACGCAGTAAAGCAAGTTGAGTCAACACATCTTTTCATGAAGAAAACATATTTACATTTATATATGGACTTTATTATGTTGTACAAATCTACATTTTAATGTCTCCAACCTGTATGTGTTTCAAAAACCACAGCTATATGTTTGATCGAAAAAGATTTACAATTCTGTTAATCTGAATGTTGTACTTTACTTTTAAATAATTGCATCATCCTGCTGTAAATCTAAATTATAACATTTTACACTAAATTTGTGTAACATATGCCGATTCTCAGCATAAAAGTGTATTTATCAAGAACATCATGAGGAGATTTGTGATCCTTTTCCAATAGCCAAACATTTCCATGCAGACAGGATTATAGACACATTCTTACCACACTTCATCTGGGCATCCTGTCCTTCACAGGCAACAGCGTTATACACGTCTGTCAAAACATCAGGATATAAGGTGAGATCTCAGATTGCGACTCTAAAGATTCACAGCACCTTCACTGACATCTGCAGAATCAAAATGCCTACACCAGAAAGTAATTTAGTGTGTTAAAAGTACTCACCAGCTCTGTTTTTGCGGCAGTTGTAGTGGACCTGAATAAACTGTGTTTTTGCGTCAGTGCAGTTTGGTCTAAACATCCTCACATCGGGCTTGGGCAGTCGGCAGCGTTGGGTTTTGTCACAGCTAGAGAAACATTAGAAAAAGGTCATTGTCAGCTTGAGGTGGAGCAAGTTTTACTATGACTTCATATAGAGTTAGGTAGATTGGTTCCCAAACTGGAGGTCACAGGGTAAAAACAAGATAAACCTGAGAAGCCGTTGGGTGATTTCTACATATTATTTGGAATTTTTAAGAATATTTGCTTTTTTTGTGCGGTGTTTGACAATTTGACCTCTTCGGGCCTCAGTTACTTTTTTAATTAAACCATTGTAAAAGTTTGTTTATTAGAACTGTTAATAACTTATGGACATAAATCTTTTAATTATCTAACAACCATTGTAGAATTAAGAGTAATCGGTTGGCCGATATACAGAGAGGTTTTGAAGTATATCTTACCTAATATGAAAATGTGTTGTTTAGAGATTGTAATGCAGAAAAAGATTATATTCTTTATTATATTTATAATTAATTACACTCCTAGTCAAGTTTATTGTTTCAGTGCACTGAAGTCATTTTTGAAAATAAAATGTTCGTTTTCCACATGTTAAATATGCTTGGTTTGAGTTTACTTAATGTGAAAAGACTTTCTCCCACACAGTCCTCAAGATGAACATCCATAATAAAGTAAAAAAAAAACGTCTTACATCATCTTGACCCAATACTTCAACCCCGGTTGGAAGCAGTTCATTCTAGTGGTCCGGGCATGCTTGTTTCTAGCAGCGCAGATTTTAGTGCTTTGGGAACCATGGTTTAAGTACTGTATGTCAATCGTAGATCCTTCAGCTGAACACACAAAAAACATGGATGAATAAAGTAAAGTGGTAGCAATGCATGAACGACTGCGAGGGAAGAAAGCACCTGAAGCCTGAGAGAATAAGGACAGTGGTGAGAATGACTGCATTTCGTATTATTTTGAAATCTCAATAAATAACAGAATACATACGACATCGCAGCTCGTTGTTAACTCCAGGACATGCGACATCGAATTTGAGTCCTGCAGAAAAAGAGAAGGAGTAGATGTAGAAGTACATCAGTTGACAAACATCAGCACTTACCTTGCTGTTTATTCAGATCTTCCTCTAATATTTGCATATTTCTGGATGAGGACCATAGAAATTGTAATAACTTACCGCTAATTGCCGGAGCCCAAGCAGCAGCCAGGACTGAAAGATCAAGAACAATTAAACAAAGAAATTGATTTACTAAAGTGCTTAATAAAATAATCAAGTTAGTCTTAGAAGTCATATACTCACAGGCCAAGAATGTCAATTTGATGGCAAGCATGTTGACAGTGTTGTCGTGTTGCCTCAGATTGCACGAATAGTACCCTACAGATCTGGAATACAACAGTACAATAATAGTTCCCCCAGCATCAGTTTTTAAAGCCTCCTCCTCCTGGGCTGGAATACTTCTGATTGGTTATGAATTGCACATGTTTAAACACTTGAAGGAGTTAGCACACAGGGGTCATGGGACACACCTGTCTGCCTGAACCTTTAGCCTAGAGGGCAAGAAGAGTCTCCAAACACAGACAGTCCTGTTTCTGTCGATGGTCTTCAGACTGTAAACCATTACTTTCAACCCAGTAACAAGGCAGTTTGTGAATTAGTGATGAAAGTGTAATCTTTAGGATTTGTGTACATGGGCACAAATTGTCCATTTTGTAGCGACACACTCAATGGCCAGAGGCATGATATTTTCGATTTGTCCATTTTTCTGTCCGTTCCATTCTTGTGAACGCCGTATCTCAAGAACGCCGCAACGGAAGTTCTTTTAATTTGGTACAAATGTTCACTTTAGATGCCAATTAGATTTAGGTGGCCAAAGATCAAAAGTCTAGGTGACAATGAAGAAATGCAGTGAGGGAAGTTATTCAAATTGGGTACAAACCTCCACTATGACTCATGAAGAAATGAACTAATTAGAATTTGGTGGCCAGAAGTCAAAGGACAAGATCTCTGTGACCTCACATAACTCAAGAAGTTGTACCATAATTACAATACAATTTTACACAAGTGTCTTCATAGGATAACATGATCAAGTTATGACATTTGATGTCCAAAAAGTCAATGGTTAACTTCACTGTAACATAATGATATTCTGCTAAAAATGTTCTATCCATTATTCAACACCATAGCTCTGGAACAGTAACTTGACTGGTGCACAGAGGCATACAACCACAAGGCTGCGACTCTAATTATTGACATCTAATTGAAATCTAGATTTTCCCCAAACCTTAAATGACCTTTTTGTAAGAAAGGTCGATTTTTGAGCCTCCTTCCCAACTCGTCAAATACTGAAGCACAGGAATGGTGGCTGACCCGTCCAACAATCCCAAAGCTTCAGTATTTGATGAGCTGGGAAAGAGACTCGAAAATCAACTTTCATTACAAATAGGACCTTTTAAGATAAATTCCGATGGGAACCCTGGATTCGGTCATGACAGTCCCGGTCTTTGGACGCCCACACTCCTCCCTTATGACTTTAGCATGGTTTATAAATGTTGCGTTTCATTCAGTCAAAGAAACGTGATGCTGAGGGTCACAAAATTTTTTTCATGTAGGTTTTGTTTCAGGACAGTTTCATAAACTGCAGTGGTTTGGCTATTCTGGTACTTTTCAGGTGATTATAGATGCATTAAAAGATACTTAATCATTTAAAATTGAAAAGAAATTAAATAAGCAAAACTGCCCAATTTTACATCTTGTTCAGATGATTGTAAGGCAAACTTGAAACTAATTTTCTCACTCGTGTCATTGAGTTCATACCCTAAAACCCCTCAAGCAATAAACAATGTTTCTTCATTGAGAACATCAAATATGTCATATGTTACTTATGTATATTTGATCGCGCTTGTTTAAACACTGTCCTGCACGCACTGTACTGTACTGTACATCGGAAGATAAAAACATTAGAAGAAACTCTGAAAGACACCTCACAATGAAAACGAATGAAAATGTCTAATAACTCCAAGGCTGAACCACACTGATATCATTTCCATGGCCAATCTTACTGAGTCTCTAATGTCAAGGCAGTCAATTTGATGTAAAATTGCCCGGTCTGCCAGCCCCACACTGTGAACATTATTATAATTATTTCATGTATTTTGGCAGAATGTCTGTAAGGCAGAGCTGACTTTTGGTACAATTGCACTTTGATACTGAAAAGACGACCACTGACTGCTGGACAAGGGTTGGTCTTTAGTACATAATCCAAATTTAGATCCTTAAAAATGATCTGAAATTCCTCAGTGTGAGGTTTAAAGTTATATAGAAATCTTTTAACATTCTTCAGAAACATTTTAAATTACATTAACGAAGGTAATCTTGATTTCAAACTCAGTGTCTAATGGTTATGTTGGACAAAATTAGACAATGAGGATGTGTTTAGTGTATGACTGAAATGCAGCATAGTTCAAGTGTGAGGTATTCAAAGTTTTGACACGTTGGCATCAACTCTAAAGTTTCTCTCTGTTCAAAAACACGACAGCTGAGTGTAACAGTATCAATAAAGTAATATGCCCGGTGGCGTATTAAGAATATGTTATTTGGTTTTGCTCAATGTTAGCATACCTTAGGGTCCTACAGGCTCAGTATAGCAAGAAGAAAACATTCCTGAGGGAAAACTGTGAGAATACAGGCCAACCCAGACACTATCAATATTTGAACTCCTGATACAGAGAACAGAACATAGGGTATTTACTTAGATTCTGATCTGGACCCGTTTTTCAGCACACCTTAGAGGTTTTGAGGAACACTTTATTGGGGAAATGTTTTGCTACGCAGCATCTTCGTGTGAAATTAACTAAAAAAAATTAAGTACAACAAAATTTTAAAAAGCATATAGAGCCAGTAGTGTAATGCTGTTGGTATCCACTGACGCTGAAGTGTGACGCTCTTACCCGCTTTACATTGAAGTAACCATGTATGTCACTGCAATAAATGGACCACAATGCTTTTTGCACAAAGTAAGGAGGAGTTTAACATATGCCGAATTTAAAAGAAGGCCCAAATAATTAAGAATTTTCCATGGAAAGAGTTTTACAAAGTTCATAAAGTTTCTCCTCACTTGACAGCTCACAAAATTGAGAGATTTTATCAGGGAGTCTGGGGAATTTCCCTCCGTCTTCATCTCCTAGCTGGTGTTACCTGTTGTTGATGTGGCTGCTTTGACCTGTAGTATGCTGGTGTTCAAAGTTTGCCGTCTGCTGTGGAGCAAAACACCCTCAAATTGTTGGAAATTATTGTTAGTTATGATTACAAATAAGCCAGTTCAGCCATTCAAATACATACAAAAACAAGAAGCTTGCGCAGCGTTTACAACAACGCTATTACAAAGACTGATGCTCAGCATCCTCCCCGTGCCCCTGGTGGAATCAGTCTATCATCATTGTCAATGTATTTGCAATCATATTTATATGTCCTACTGCCTTATATCGCAGAATAAAGCACATGGCTCGGTGTAACAAAGCTTATAATCAATACATTTAACTAAAGACAGTAACAAGTATAAAGAATGAAATGAAAACGATACAGATATTCAGTTGTTCTCACACTACAAATGAGCTGCTTAAATTGTTTGTTAAACATTTTCTATTGTGTCTGCTGCAATTGTTCCACTTATATTACATTGTATTGTTATATCACTGCCTTACAGTTGTATGAATCACTAAGTCCTGTCTTTATTCTTAGACTTTCTTTTTATAGCGACTCCAACTGTCACACGCACGCCGTCTCTGCCTGTCTCGCACACACACACATTTTGGTTGATAAGCTTATCTAAAGGGCTGGGAGTGTGAGAGCTTGTGTGTGTGTGTGTGTGTGTGTGTGTGTGTGTGCGTGTGCGTGTAGGTCAGACATGGCAGCCCAAGAAATGTGACCTATCCGTGGTGGTGCAGCTGTCGTTCCCAACCTGAGGGAGTTGGGGGTGAAGCAGTGAGATGGGAGGGAGAGAGACAGATAACATGAGCTGAGTTAAGTCTAAGAAGCCTACAAAGGTTAAAAGTGTATTTTTTTTAAAAAAGATACTCAAATGTAGCTGCTGAATAACACACTACAGCAGAAGGCCTGAGTGGTTTGACATTCAGGAGAAAGGATCCCTCTCCGTCTCACCACTCTTCAACAGGGTTGAAAGTGTTGAAAGGGACCATGGTGGTGGCTGCTAATGCTACATGATCTAGGGTGGACTTACACCTACAGCCCGTGCTCGCTAAAGGACACACAGAGACGCCGGCTTTAGCAAATGATTTGAGATGAAATATTTTGCTCAATGGATCTTGTTACCTTCACTTGGACTTTGCGGGGATGTCCAAAGGGATTCCTTTCGGCTTTACTGGCAAAAGTGAGGTAAGCTGCATTTCTTTCTGTTATCGGGTAATGTCTATTTTAGGCAAGTCTTCAGATCAGCACATTAGCGGAATAACATCAATTAGCATATGGAGCTAATGAAAAGAATGAAGAATTATTCCAATTTTGAGCAGTTATTTGATTATTTTACTTGAAAAGAATTCATGACATTGCAGGAAGACCTAAAACGACAGAAGTGGTTGCTTGTCATTGGACTTCAGCACGATCCACGTGAGCTTTTTTCTGATAGCACAAAAACACACCTTGTTTTTCAACATTTGGAAGAACAACATGCTTAAGATCAGGAAAAGGTTGTCAAATTTGCTGTAACTGTGGTAGATGGGATGAAAATCCCGGCCTTCTGTGTCAAAGTCCTTTGTTTGACCATCCTACCAACCTTCGTCTTAAGACTTTTTGTAAGACCACACAGCAGCAGGGTCTTGACATGCGTTTGAATAGTTTGAGTTATCGGGACAAGCCTTCTTCGCTCCTCAGATCACATCCTGGCTACCGTGCTTTGGCTACTTCTTCTGCCTGTAAGGCTCGTTAGGTGTGTACTACTGGCATCGAAATGAAGACAGCTGGGGTGTCAAAGATGAGTTATTGCATTGTCGAAGAGTACTCTAACATTTAGTACCCTTCATAAGTTTTGGAAGACTTGCAAGAGACTTGACACAAGAGCCAGAGACATCTAAACTCGTAGCTTAGTATGGGTCAAACTCCAAAAAGTCCTCGATCCTACACACCCATAGTCTGACTTTATAGTATCTCTGATGAGGCTGCACCATCCCTTTTATCCAAATTCGATTGATGACATTGTTAAGAATTTGTAGTCTCCAAGCCAAAGTTGCAATACCAGACAAAACAGATATTATGCAACAGTTTTCACAGGCTGAGTCGTACTTTGACATTCAAAATGGCTGGTTTACTCCTCGTTTCATCAAATGACAACACAATGCTGTCATTTGTATGGATGGAAAGTTGTTGATGCACTTTTGAACAAATTAACAATATAATTGTTTCCCCAACGAGCACATTCAGTCTGTAGTCGAACTGTGAAATGTCTAAACTTTGATATCATTCTGATTGATGTACTCTGGTCATTACAGTCCCCAGTGCAGCAGCCCAGGTCAAACATCCTCTGTGAGCACAGGCATCTGAACTAATGGAGTCTTTTAGAAGAGGCCTTCAGTAACTGCAGCTCATCTTGACACCCCAATCAATTACCACATAAAAAGTACAGTCACTAAAGGGTTAAAGTGTCAAAGAAGTCAAGATGGCTGAAGTCCCTGGATCCAGTCCCTGCATCCCTTCCAAGAGGCCCAAAGTCACCAAGGCCCAGGTTGCATCTGAAGAACCCACGCCGCCAGTTTTCATCCGTAAGCTCCGTAAAGCAGCAGTAGGAACAGGTTGCGATATCCGACTGAGGGTGTCTGTGACGGGATTTCCAAAACCTTTGCTGACCTGGTACCACAACGATGAGCTCCTTCCACCGTCAGAAGCCCAGGATTCAGGAGGGCTGTGGATACGAGACTGCCGCACAAGTGACGCTGGCTTGTATGCCTGCGTGGCGACCAATGAGCTGGGAGAGGCAAGCTGCAGCGCTGTCTTGGCGATTATGGACCTTGGCGAAGGTAATCACACCAAACTTTAACTTTGTTTTACAGGTTGACCGAAGTCATGCGCTTCAGTCACTCAACCTTGCAACAAGCATTTCTGGGGAAAGATCGTTGGGAACACGTTTGACTATCTTACATATTGCACTTTTGATGTTTGGTAATAGTCTTGAAATTCTACAACCTAAAATGGACCAATCATTAACTCAAACTTATGTTGCATTTCCTTTATAGTCTACAGAATACCGGTTGATTCATGACAAACACTGGGACACCGGTATATTTATAGTTAAATGATTCAAAAACTAATTGCCAACACTTTGTCTTTTCTAATTAATATGAGACACCTTGAAACATTACCCCAGTCAGTTAAAGCTCCCCCAGACAAAACAACTGTAGATCCAAGATGCTGTTTTGATCATCAGTAAGAAACCCTGTCTTGCGTGTCTGCAAAGCAGCACTGGGAGATACTTAAAATTAGCCCGTGGATGTAAATAGAGTCTCAGATTTGTCAGTGTCACCTGCCATTGCTTTCTATTAGCTGCACAGCTGCACCTTTGGATGTTGTTTGTTGTGTGTACTGAGCTGAGGAAGATGGGATTTGGGCTTCTGGTAGAACCATTCTTACTCTGAAGATATGTTGGAGCTAATTTAAGTCAGGGAACATGAGAAATCCCATTAGCCTGGGAAAAGTCTCCTTCAAGACTATAAAAAATCATTAAACTGTCTACAGCTGTGTACGTGATTTAGGAGTTGTTTTGGTGATCACTCATGAGTTGTATCGCCGGTCTGAAAGCTTGCAGCTGCTGTATATTGTAACATAGCACAAACAGCACAATGATATTATAATAAGGTTGTCAACATGATACAAAAAGGTCAGATAACTACAAATAGATGTCAGCTGTGAGAGTTGAGGCTCTGGTACTTGCCTCGGCTGTTTGGTGTGAAGTTGATTTTCTTGCGACAGCTCAAAAAGCACAATAAAAAGATAAACTTTTGATACTATTGATTGAGTGTTCATAGTAGTGTGGCGCCTAGTTTCTATTTCAATGTTGGAGGAACGGCAGAAGTGAAGCGAGCTTACGCTGAAAAACAATCCAATCGAGTGAGCTCTTAAGTCGATAGGAAAATAAGGAATTCATGGTATGTGTTAAGTTATTTTGTCTACTGATTGTGCAGAAGTAACATTTGTAAGCGGGTGGTTGCCAACTGATTGAACTACACAATTAGATCATGATTAAGCTGTAAGGATTAGCTCGGACTATTTCTGCCATTGCGGCTCCGTGACTCAGTTTCGCTTGGGGTGGTCGTTCTGTCAGCATAAATTCAGAAAGCCACATAAATGTAAGACATAAATTATCTTTTTGAAAGGTCTCCACACTGTGTCTCACTCACTCCTCTCAAAATCGTTTTCCTTGCCCTTTCACTTGCCTTTTGAATAGTTCAATAATAGAAGTACTCTAGTCAGAGTCTGGATATGCTTAATAGGGTCTTGCTCAAGGACACTTCAGCACGATGTATAGATTGTCTCTTAATTCCCAGTTTGTCTTACCACCTCTCCCCTTGCAGAGATGAGGATAGCATTCGTCAGTGTCGCTTCTGTGGCTTTTTTAAGCCAAGCTCTGCTCCATGCCCTGACAACTAACATATATGGGTTGACAGTGGAGCCATACTTCCCAAAAAAGTAACTTGAACTAATTAATACATCTAGTAATGATAGAAAACATGCAATTTGGCTGAGAGAGACCAATAACAAAACTCAACTTTTTTAAGTAATGAAAGAAAAGTCCTTAAATTATTTAGTATTTGTAAGAGAAGCTGATTGTTTAGGTAGTCAAAACCAACACTTTGGGACTCATAGGTTGGATTGGCCACAGTCCCAAAGTGTCCATTTTTGACGAGTTGGGAATGAGACCGAACAATTAACTTTTCTCACCAAAAGGATTTGTAGATTTACTGTTCACATGTTGACTAAATAAAGTAATCCGATAATGTGTCCCAGAGCAACTAATCATTATATTTTTGACATGCTCAAAATGTTTTTTCCAAAAAACATGACAACAATAGATTACCAACAAAGTTCTTGTAAATTCTTGTAATACTTGCTATAAAAGGTGTAAGAATTTTGGGGTAAGTAAAAACAGTGCTGACGTTATATCATACACGTCTATGTATTGTGCTTCAGAGATATCTATTTACATTAGCATGCTAAGCAGCTAGCCCCAGGCACGGTTAACTGGGCTTATTAGCTAAAAGCAGCTATAGTGAGCAGCAGTTAGCTAGCAGTTATGGTGAAATGCTGCCCCCTACTTGTGTGGAGTGTAAATTCAACAAATTAGCCAGTTCTTACATATTGCATCTTTTAACGTAACAACAATTGTTTGAACTAAATTTAAACTTGTATAGGCTGCTTTCCAGTTACAGCATAGACTGACTGACGTGGCTAAACAAAGTGTTTTTCCAATTATTAGTGGAATATTAGGCTCCATGTTTATCCAGTACGTCTGTCTCTTTTCTTTCGTCCATATTTACAGTTTCTCAAACATATGTGGCAGTTGGAATAACCTTATGCCATTGTTTCTAATGATAAATGAAGTCTTGTTTCACTTCAGATGAAAAGATAAATTCATGCACAGTCGGGTCTAATTGCGTTGCAGTTGCACTGTGTTACAGTCCTTTGAAAGCGCAGTCACTCAGATTCTGTCGAGTGGTGATTTTCTGCTTTGTTAAATTATCGCACAAGTGATTTCGAGAGCTCAGTGGGACAAAACCACAGCACTCAACTGTGTTTTACATGGATAACAACATCACAGTTGGTGGTATAAATACTCCCGACTTGTTTGCATCACCCATTTGAGTGACATTGAGTCCCCCATACAGAGCAAGGTTTTCAGTGAGATCACTGCTCGGTAGATTCGATCGTGGTCTTGGTTCTTTGCCCAGCGGAGAAAGTTGGCGGTCGAGCTCACATGTCACCAGCTCTCACACTCTGAGCTGGCACTCACGGTCCAGCTGGCGTATCACTCATCACCTCTCTGTGCCGCCCTCCTGGTTTTGATCCTTTCACTTCAATCGTGCGTCAGTTTCTACTTTTTGACCCCGTCCTCATTACCTATTCCTGCTCTGTTTCTCTCTCCTCATCTGTCTCCCACTGTCTCCTCTTTTGTCTCTCTCTGCTAATTTCCAATTACTGAAGTCAGTATTTAAATTAGCTCACAGCACAGATGCTTTTTTGGCCGTCTCCTGTCTTTTTTTGGTCCCCATCTGAGCTGGATATTTGACACTCGGACTCAAAAATGAAGAGTTGACACTTCACTTGGACTTGACTGTTGTGAGACCTGACTCACTTGAGACCTGACCCTCCAAACATTCAAAGCGTTGCCCTTGTAAAACCCTGGAACAATGAAAAATAAATAAGACAGCAGCTGGCTGGCTTTGCAGAGCAGTGAACCTGCAGTGAATGCATTGCAGGACTGTATATGTAAGAGATATATTAAGGCACTATTAACACAGCTTTTAAACCTGAAAATGACTTTCACCAAGACTCTACTTGAACTTCCTAAAAGACATATAATCAACAACAAAGCCTCTTTATTTTTATTGCCTAACGTTTGCTCGATTAATGTTAACAACCAGACAAACGGCACATTTTTTCCCCACTGCACTATATTTCTGTCCATTTTCTGGGTCCTCTCTGTCTCGCTATCTCTCTGACCTCTGCCTCCCTCTCACGTCTCCCCTCCTCTCTCTCCCCTTGTGGTTATTTATGGCCCGGTATGTGCCGTGCCGACCGGAGGGCTCGTGCTCGAGTGATGTGTGGATGCCGCCGGCCCCCTTCTCCGATTGCACCAGCAGACATCACAGATAATTATAGCATCACCACGGTCAAGACGCGGCGCTGTCACACTCAATCACGGTCAGCGTGATGAAAGAGAGGCGGAGGAGGGGAGTGAATGTGTGTTTGCGTGGGTGTGTGTTAGTGTGTTTGTGCACGTGTGTGCGGTAAGTTTTAATGGCTGTTCTGGCTGCTTTTGAGCATCACTCAGTGAGTCAGACAGACACTCAGGTCTGTCACTTTAAGATATCACCCTAAGAGATCAGACCAACCAGAAACCAGAGTAGTGCTGTGTCACAAGTCTAGACTACTTTATTGACGTCACCCTCTGGCGTATAGCTGTTATTAACATACTGTCAGGCATCTAAAGGTTGGATAAGCAGTGTGATGGACGCTTTGAAAAGCAGCACATCTTTCACCGCTGGTATTTTAAGCCACTTTTATAATAAAAGATCATTGTTGTATTGTGACGCAGGAGCACGGACATCCCAGACGTGACTTGCAGTTGCTCGTAACATTTGAAAAGGTCTTTGTTTTGCGTCTTGGAGGCAGCGGTGTCCAATCCCACAAGGGCTCGAAAATGTGTGGGATCGCATGCGATGAATAACAGGGTGGAGGAGCAGAAAAATATACAATTCTGCCTCTTTTTGATTGGGTAGTATGAGTTATGAGTTTAATAATATGAAGCAGGTATGAGTGTTGAGGACGGGTGGAGGTGAGGAAGAGGGTGAAAGTAGGAGGAGGAAGTTGTTGCGTTGAGCTGGTCTAGACATTTCTGATGGAAAAGCGACTCGGTGAAGCGGAGCAGTCATCGTTGTTGCGTCACTCAATCCCATTATAAACCCAAGACGGTACCTGGAGAAGGAGACAGGAGAGGTCTGCAGGGAATTGAAAAGAGTGGATGAGAGGATTAATGGTTTGGTAAATGGATGAAGGAAAGGAGAGGCAATGTTAAGGAGGTACAACCCCAACTTTGTAAAGCATAAATTAACCAGAAAGCATTTTTGACATATTTAATTAATGTGTGTTGTGTGTCTGTGTCTTGGTTGGTTGGTTCGTCAGCATGATTGCACAAAAACTACTGAACTCATTTCCACGAAACTTGAAAGGAGGCTAGGTTTTCGTCCCAGGATGGACCCAATTATCCAAATTAGTTTGGATCCAGATAAAGGGACAGTTCCAGGATTTTTTTTTCCCACGTTCTGCCAAGGTTTTACGCCCACACACGCAGACGTTTTGCTGACAGTGAAGGCACGAAGAGCGACCGAAGGTTCAGCTCGGAAGATTTGGGCTCATGAAACTGAAGATGATGCTTTTGCTTGTTTGCAAGAATACATTTAGAAGTTGGCACCTACTCCCAACCTCCACGAGGAAGAGACAGAGCAGCTGTGGTCAAGTGAGCGACAGAGTTAATGAAGCGAGGGCACATAGAATGGAATAGAATGATATAGATGAAACGGGGTAACTCACCCCCATCGGAGACGGCGTCCACGTCTTACATCACTTTACACTTAAGCACTTACATACATTATAATCCGTGTGACCCCCACAGCGGATCAGTTATGCATTAGTACATCCTGTGCTTTCCAAACTGTGATCAACCAGACCCTTCAGCCCAGTTCCTATATATTTCTATAGGGAGGTTTTTTTGACATTTTTGTCCAAAAATCCAAATATAGTGGAAACATGTAAACATGTTTAATTTGATACTGGATCAGGCTTGATTAGATTTAACTGGACTCTTGGGCCTTGGCAGAGGTTTACCCTCTATCTACTGTCATTCTAGGTCCTGGCAACATGTTTCGAGTTGGCGCAGGTTAATTGGAAACAGGTGATAGTATCATGTTTGGGTGTGAAAGGGGAATCCTCGATTGGCGAGCAAGGATGGGCCACGTATTGAAACACGCGATCGAATTAAAGGTAGCAGAGTCAATTCTGGAGAAAGACGAGTCTCCTTCTTTAGTTCGTTTTACCACATGGGCTCAGGAACACGTCGTAAAGCCCAGTAAATACAATTTTCTTGACAATGACTGCATTGGTAGATGGTCTGTTGCATCACCCGAACAACATCTATCAAGAAGAGTGACAGGTGGGCGGAGAAGGTACAGAAGAATCGGCTCTAAAAATACTTCACCACCAGACTGTGGTCGACATTTCGACCTATAATCACATTCATATTTAGATAAAAATGAATAATGTATTTATTTACGTCACACAGTCTGAAATTGATCTTTAACTCATTCAAGGCTGCACTGTTGTTTTCCCCCCTCCAGCTCCAAGGTTTATGAGCACTGTCTGAAATAGATCCGCATCACTCCGACTGCTGTCCCTGCAACTGTCTCATCCACCCATAATGTATGTGCACTTGTCGCATATCGTTAATGGTGTATCGCAACATGTCTGCCTTGTTCTAGAGTTTCAAAACTCCCCGTAGTCCAAGCAGAGCAGAGTGACCCACCGAGGACAGCAAAGGTCGTCCGGTTCGGTTTAATCTCCTGCTATAGCTGGGCTCTCTGAAAGGAGGTGCAGAGGGAAAGTACGGTGCGACTGAAGGGGTTGTACTATGCAAGACTGGAAATAGACCGCTGAAGTTGGCAGTCGAGGTTTGGGAGGACTGGGGGAAGACGGGGAGAGGGCAAGAAAGTGAGACATGGGCTGAGGAAGAAGAAGTCTTGAGGTCCATCTTGAGACAACATAATTTTCTGGAGTAGGCCGGCCTGTCGGTGTCATTTTGAGGAAGCTCCCTTGTTTTTTAGCGGTGTGTCCCGATGGAGAAGA
Source organism: Spondyliosoma cantharus (assembly GCA_900302685.1). NCBI lineage: Eukaryota > Metazoa > Chordata > Actinopteri > Spariformes > Sparidae > Spondyliosoma > Spondyliosoma cantharus. The sequence goes on along the minus strand of OMLP01045253.1, from coordinate 13,812 downwards.
CTTGTACTAGGCGGAGAAGCTTTTTTTGGCAGATGTAGCCATCTATTTGGTTGTTAAAAAAAAATAAGATATATTTTTAAAAAAACGACGAGTGCCATGTTGCGGAAGGAGCTGCTCGATGCACGGAAAGCTTTGAGAGGTGTTCGGGAAGGTGTGAGTGGGCCGAGAAGCAAGAAGCAAAGAGGTGAGTGGGAGCCGGTAACAATACAAAACACACACTACACTGACACAAAATGGGTTGTTGGGAATCCTTGAGCAGGCTGAAGTAAGAGAAGGATCACGCTGCGGCAGGGAATTATAAAATGCATACTCAATTAAGTGGAACAGCTGTAATGGAAATGAAAACAAGGTAATACACTCGAGGCCACTATTATTGTTGCTTAATTGGATTCACTTTGTCTCCACTATGCTTCGCCCTGTTTTGACAAAGCCACAGCTACACCCATGGATAATGCTTTTTACTTTACCGTCGGGCACAGAAATCCTGTTTGTATTGTGCAAATATTGATATGGTTGTCCCTAAACTCTTGAGATATCTGGTGTTTTCTCTCAACTGGATGAACTTTAAGCTTCTTAATAATGGTTATGGCATCTTTGGGATATCCTCTTTACTCAAGAGCTAGCCCGGAACTAGCATATCCATCTTATTCTGAGCCCCAATGGAAATGACTTCCCAGAACCAGCATTTCCTCTCGTAACAGGACGCTAAGCGTCTTTCTCTGAGCGATTGCTACAGCGTGTCATTCATTCATGACGGTCTAGTTTAGCGACTTTATTGAGTGAATACTACGAACCCTATTATTAATGCTTAGCCCACTGATTTGGCTTTTCTGCTGTCCACGCCGAGTCAGACCATGCCGACCTGATGTGCTTTTACATTACCTGTTTCACCGCGTCACGTTGAACCACGCCCGAGCATCCGAGCGGGCCACGTTGACGTCTCTCCGACTGCAGCCAACCCATGATGGCGATAGTCAACTCATGTCTGTGAAGGAGACCAGAGAGAGACTGTTTTAAAATGATCTGTGTCCTTGTTTGTGTTGTCAGGAATCTGAGTTATTTACCGCTTTCGAGAGTCGTTGCTGCCCAGTTACTGCTGGTAATAACCCAACAGTTCCTACATTTGCTGCTGCACAGAAAAAAATTTAAATAACTTAATATCGTAAGACTTTTATGGTGAAAGATTTATAGGAAATGACATGTATTTATAATCGGTTTAGCAGAGATTTGTTGGTGACTATGGACTACGGAAAAGATGAGTATTTACAACCGCTCAGCGTGCCAAGTGAGCCGAACCAGCACATGTATATGGAAAAGTCGCATTAGCTAACACTTCTAGCCTTCTAAAATGCTAGTTCCACCTCGTGTCACCCATTATTGAAATTTAGATGGTATAAATTGTCACTTTTATGGAAACATTGAAAATGAAAGAACTTACATTTAAACTCTGATGATAAGTTATTAGAAATCTCATTAATTTAATGGACAAATGTGCTGCAGTTGAACCTTAAACCCATTTGTCTGCTCAGTGTCTGTTTTAGACCAATCATAGCACGGCGTTCCTGCTCTCGCCACTTCTTATTGACCTCGTCCTCCCGTCTGGACTGTCGGCCTACATCGGCATACCGGTGCAGAGATAATCTATAGCCGCTTGATGATTTCACATTCTCTAAATGTTACGTTCAAGTGGATTAAGGATACAGTTCAATTAATTAGGTTCTCTATTCTCACGAGGCAGCTGAGGCAATATGTGAGGGTGAAGCCAACGCTGTTTCCCTGGTGTTTGGTCTGGCAGTGGGTGTGTTTGTGTTCCATCCCGCTGGTACACAGTCATTCACAGGAACCCTCGGGGATTTGGTCAGGATTAGGTGGTAGGATCAGGTTGCAGTGTGACTGTCAACATTGGCCACTGTCATTTGGGATTTCACAAACCAGCTCACCGTATGAACTGATCGACATATCGCCGCTTAGGTTTGCTTTTAAAGGGTTTTGGGTGACAAAATACTGAAGAGTTAGCTTTTTTATAGTTTTTCTCATTTGTTCAGGTGGATGGCTGCCAAGAGACAAATCTCAAATATACAGTAGGGTCAAAAAGTCTCAGAGCACAAATACTTCGATTTGTGGAAGTATAAGTTTGTGCAAAACCCGATGACTCATGGGACTTGCGGGGTCCATACCAGCTTCAGTGCAGCTGACTGCGAGGTTAGCTAGCTCAATCGACAGCTAAGGATTGAGATAATTTTGGTACGACCCCCTTTTTGCTTCAGTGACTGCATGCACAGGAGCTGGCATGGACCACACACGTTTAAGCAAAACCTGATGCCTCATACTGTGTCTTAGTCTTTGTTATCCGACCGTCCCTGGTCGTGACTGCGAGGTTAGCAGGGAGGCAAATATGATGTTTCAAAGTGAAATATTTGTTTGTTGAACTGATGTTAGCTCACATTGCAGTTCCTCATTCTCATATCACGCAGGCCTATTTATGTGCAGGTCTCTCTTGGGAGAAGACTGGTGGCAAATGTGACGTAGACTCACATGATATGGAAGGTCTGACAGGACTTGGTCTGCACTGAGAAAGAGAAACGGCGCGATCACGGCGTGATGTAACAGCAGCAGAATCTGTTTTCCGTTGCGGAGAGATTATGCCAGACTTGCTGCTGATAAAGCTGTATGCCTGGAAGGCATCCATCAAGGCTGCTCCACAGAATGCAGCCTCTGTCACAAAATCAATGGGTTTCCGTGAAGTCTGCTTACTCTGTTGTTGTTGTTTTAGGCTAATTAAACTATAGCATGCTCCGAATTTCATCTGCCCCAAAGTCTTTTTTAATGCTCGCGATTTCAGTATTTAAATTGCACAAGTCAGATTTTTCATCTGTGGGTCGAGCTGCTACAACAGAGGCATTTAAATCCAACCTGGAGTAAAAAAAAAAACAAGTCTCTGTTTTGTTTATAGAGGCGTGTCTGATGTCAAAAATGAAGATCTGCTGAAGGCAAAGTCTGTGTTTACTGCCATAAGACTAACCCTAACCCTCCTGAAGCATCAAATAAAACCAGATTCAAAGCAAGATAAATGACATGCACCAATAAAACCTAATAATCTTCTCTTAATGGCTGATATTTCATGAAATCACAGTTGGTTGGTTGAATCCGAGTGGTTTTGGCTTTCACAGAGCAAACAAGCATCACGAGAGATATTTCCAAGCAGCATGAAATGGAAGCTTCACCGCCGCATCTGGCCCAGATGATGGTCATGGAATCTTGTATTATGATGCGCTTATTGATCCTGAGGCGTTTGAACTGTTACTTGGGGGTGTATCCCGTATCACGCATAAAGCATCGGTATTGATCGCTGCACTCTCTGCCGGACCGAGTGCCTCTCACTGGTGATGGATGGAGGAGGAGTGCGAGGCGGGCGACGGGTGAAGAGAGGGAGGTTTGTTGAAATAACAATTGCGAACCGCGATCCGAAGAATCTAGGACGACTATTTAAATTTAAATCTGCTTCTGATTGTCTTTAAGACAAAAACAAAAAAATCCCACTTGAAGCTGGGTGATTATCATTTAGAGGGGAAACGAAGTAATGACCTGAATAACTCCTGATTCATGGCAGGAGTAAATCTCACTTATTGATCCGGTGTTTACAAGGCCGTAAACATTCACATGCCTCACTTAATGACACTGAAAAGCACATTGTTAGCAAAGCAAGAAGAGCTAAGCTGAAATGTGGCAGAGGATTCTTGGAGCTCTGAGGTCCATCTGTAATTATTTTTACATTCATTAGACGGAGGTGGTCTGGAGAGCACAGGTGTGTCTGGAAGAACAATTATTAGAGCCCGAGATAGAGACTGAGGGGGTCGACGGTGGAGGGAGGTGGGTGGGTGGAGGGAAGCGGTTAAATATTCCCGTCACGTTTGCTCAACAAATCAGACGTCCGGGAGGAGAGTGTTCCTTCATATCTTCATTGTCTGATTTATTCAGTAGCGACAGCAGAAGTATATCAATAATAATTCAGTGAGCGGAGCAAAACCCTTTAGTTCTGCTTGGCTTAAAAACGTGGCAGATTTGTTTTCCAAATGTAATCAAGCTCAAACGGCTCTCATCAATATTTCAGATCCTCTATCGATTAAACGACTGCACGTTATGTCAACCGTGTTACTTTAACGACGTTTAGACTTGTGGAAGCAGAAAGTGCACAGGTGGAATTTTATTATGTTGTTATATGCTAGCTGTTGCTGCCTGTAGCTAGTTAGCTCCGTTAGCTGTGCATTGCCAGACAACATGTGCTTGGGCTAGCTGGTTAGCACGCCGACCTGAGCAGAAATCTCTAGAACATAATAGGCATCGAAACTGTTATTTCTTCACTTCCTGTTGATCATTTTAGTTATTCTTTAATGTTTAATGGCAAACAGACAAAGATAGCAACGAGCAGGTGGATATTTTGGAGCATTTAGCAACTAAAGAGGCTTGAAATAGTCCCGAGGTGTCGTGAAAAATGAATAAATATCCAGCAGTTTCACGCTTACAAATGTTGAAACTCGGTCTTGAACGGCAGTCAGGAGCTTCTCGCCTGTGACTCTCCCACCATGTCCTCCAGCCTCTAATCATCCAAGTCATTTATTAAACCTGCAGATGTGTTGTGATGTCTTTTTTTCTTCGCTCTGACCTGCCAAAGGGACTACAGACGCGAATTAGCTTGAAGCCGTAATCTGGTGCGGCGCACAAACGGTGACATTTCTGTTTGAGCAGCACACTGTCAACATTGTATACGGCACATGTGGGTTTTAAAACATTTATACGACGTTTCACGGGGCTTTCGCAGTATTTTTTTCATGCATAAAATGATGAAAAAAACAGTTGTTTTGAGGTTGGACTGCTGCCGGTAACATGCATCATTAGGTTGCTCTTGCAGGCCAAATAGCCATCAGCTGCTCGAGGCTGTTGCTACTTTGACCCCTATCACTGGTTAAAGCTAACAGACATGGAATACGGATAAATAATTGATGGCTCATGGGTTTTGCTGAGGGGCTGCTACCTTGCCGAGAGAGGAAAAAGGGAGAAAACAGGAGAATGGAGGTGGAGTGCTGAGGATACATTTCACTCCCGATCACCCTTCCCCCCTCGTGCATCCCCTCTATCCTATCATCCATCCCTCTTCCTTTCTCTTTCCTTTCCCGCCTCCTCCCTCGTGAATCTTCCCCCCCTTCCTTTCTCCTCTTCGTCTGTTTTCCTCCCACTCCTTCTCCCCTCCTTTCGCCCCAATCTTAAAAAAAATGCTCTCTTAAAGCCGGTTGTTTTCTTCCTCCTCCTCCTCCTCCTCGTCCTCCTCCTCCCATCACCGCAATCAAGACCAACACACCCCCTC
>OMLP01045251.1:7056-49859 GCA_900302685.1 Spondyliosoma cantharus | reverse complement strand
ATCTTTAACGATATGCAACGTGGCTGCATCCGTAAAAGCTGTCCACCGGGACCCTTTATTCTTATACGGGACACAATGATTAAATGATTCCACTAATGTTGGCTTCTTAGCCGAGACAAGGCAGTGCCTTTTTTAGGACGTACGTTTTTTTCAGTATTGATTTGTCAAGGAAACTCTGTTTCTTTGTCTTGGCCAATGGGCAACAGTTGTACTGTAGCCAAGCAGCCTTTGTTGTTCATGTTCAATGGCTAATACTGTATATTTCTTTAGAAGAAGTCACTCTGTTATGATTTATTAACCCTTCTATTCACTCTCTTAACTTAATGACACCAAAGATATTATAATAAATATGTTGCTGTCACTTGCTTACGAAAAGTCAGACACAGACAAAAATTCATATGGAAGTGCATCTAAACAACTAAACTTGCTGACTTTTGACTATTTATTTAAGACAGAGCAAAAATTGGGACTAAATGAGCCAAACAAAAACTGAGGTTTCTCCAGAATCAAATGTTGTGTGGCACTAGGGTAGGAAAACAAAACAAATAGAGGACAGTCAAGCGCACGAAAAACTGTTCTAGAACTAGAAGGTTAAGTATATTAAGGATAATATAGTGAGTCAATTCGAAATTTATGAGACAGAACAGGAGGGGATGTGACAAAGGATGAGGCGAAGGGAAGATTAGAAACAGAGTTAAGAGAAAAACAAGGAAATGGGGATGAGTGCAAGTTGGCTGGAGGATGATGCGAGGGAGAAAAATGAAAACAGAAAAATGAATCCACGACAGAGAGAAGAAACACAGACTGACGGAGCAGAGATGTCAGGAGGAGGCCCCTCTCAGCGGTGAGAGGGGCGGAGGAAGAGCAGAGAGGACATTAATAAGAGATGGAGCTCATCTGGATTCTATTCAGTATTCATGTCTACAGCTTTGCGATTGACAGGCAGCGTCCCATTGATATGAACAGACAGGTAGCACTAAATATTAGATGCGGTGCCAAGGAGACGAGGCAACACACAAACTCATGACTTTGCATCTAGTTTGGCGAAAAACACACGCACTCCCTCTTGAGAATAATCTCAAATGGACACACAAAGGCTTGCGTATAATCAAGCCAGACAACCGCACAAGCACATGCATAATTCAAACAATAGTCCATTAAAAGGTACTACAGACACACGGCTTTAAGGGGAGGACTAAATTTAAATTTCAATCTGACTTGAATTCAGCAAACAGATGCAAAACAGCAAAAATCAACATCTAACGTTGCTCATTATGTTTCCTGACAAAAACAAAAGTCACCAGTGTGTTCACTGGTGGCTTTATGTGAAACTTGCACTGATAAAGAAGCTCCATTAGTGGTAATTGAATCCATATATTAGCACTGATGAGCGGGGAGGAGGCACTAATGCAGGGAAATAAATGAAAACAACAGGAGAACATGGTAAATGGGAGGGAGGGGATTTGCAGCAAATGTAATATTTTGATTATATAACAGCCTTTCTCTCCGTTTCACATTTCTGAGGCTATCCCACCGTGTTGCTGCTGTGATGGGCCGAGTGTTAAACCAATCAGACACAGACTCTGTTATCTGTTGGCTCCTGTAGGAAACAAGCGTTGAGCTCAGGAGGGGAGGAAAGATTAAATGTCCTTCCTTTACTCTCGCATGCACCCGTCACTTACCCTGCTCCGAGCCATCAAACCAATTTCACTTCTTCCATTATAACCTCTCTCTTATCCGGTGTGAAATGACTTGGTTAGCACCTGCACCGTTACCCCTGTCATGTGTTGCGCTAACAGATAGAAGTGTATGTTTGTAAGCGCGGAACCAAATTGAATTAATATGCAAATTCCTCCTATAAGGTTTTCCGAGAGACTTATTGGAAAAAAAATGGAATGGAAAATAAAAGGGTGCATTTTCTGTGCGCTGTTGAGAAATTCAATTAAAGTACAAACGCTAATTAATGTACCTTTACGGGGAAAACGGGCTGCACATTTCTGTGTGTGTGTGTCTGTGTATAAGTACACCTGTTTGCCTTAAAAAGGACCGCAGCAAACAAATCAAGGATTCTTGCTCTCTTTCATGTCCTGAGTAAACCCATGGGGGAGAGAGGGAGTCACACCGCACAGGAACAAGACCGAAGGCGAGACAACAACAACAAACAAATAGCGCGAGCCGTGTTTACCTCCATGAATGACGCAGAACCTCGGGCTAGCTGCGAACAAGTTGCATCATCCGTCCATTGAAGTTTCATCAAAGCCGGACGAGTTGTGTTTTTTGTTTGGACTTGACCATTAAAATAAAGCAGTTGAAACTGTTCCTGGAATAAAAATGCTTGAACATTAAACCTCTCTAGTTTGCTAGATTTTATCTTTGTTACCAAAAGTATTAAATCAGGACGATTCAAACTTCAGGTGCTCTGTCAGTATAGAAGTGGCTAAATTAGTCATTCTCCAGCTGGAGTACATTGAGGATGCAGTTTGTTGTCGACTGCACATTGTTCCAACATTAACAAAGCCGGAGCACGAGCACGGCTCCGCTGATCAAAGAGGGAGTATTTCAAAGACTAATTCCTGCCTCAACACGTCCACATGCTCAGCTCTGAGACGCACAACATCTGTGTTCACATTTCGAGACCTCTCGAAGCAGGAAGTCTCACTCCGGTGAAAAGTCAGGCCTGAAGACGGAAAAGAAGACAGAAACGAAAACAGGATGGACAGATGATGCAGCAGACTTTTCTAAAGGTTAGCTACAGTGCAGCAATGAGACCTTTCATATTGGCAAAGATAACTTTCTGACATCTCAGCTTGTTAGAGCCTGTTCAAGATACAATGCTGTCAATTTTTGCAGTATAGCCAACAAGTGGATAGTGTTGGGTGTAACGCAGCAGTGTAAAGTGATATTATTACAGCTATTGATTAAACAATTGTTTGATGTCACAAAGTTCAACAACTATCTATATAATGGGCTGACAGAAAAACATCCTCAAATGGGCCTTTTCATCTAAACCTCCTTATGTCCATGAAATTCAACACAGGAAACATGGAAAAGGCTCTTCAGCTCTGGCAGTGCAGACTCTGAGGATGGAATGGGTGTCTGAGAAACAACCTGAGAGAGTCCTCTTGATCTGGTAAAATCACTGGTAAACACATCAAATAAGCTGGGCAAGGCCGTATATATATATATATATGAAATATGAAACCATGGTTTGGTGAGCAAGCGACTGTTTTTATATTTTTTCACCAGATAAAAGCAGCTGTGCCATTCAAACATTTCTTTTTCAAGTCTGTGATCATCATCTGATGATTATAGCAATGCTATATATTTATTCATATATCATATTAAGGCAATTTGTATTTGTGCAAGGCGGTGTGAGCAAGGCCAAACTCTTTTAAATTGGTTTATCTAATTATGTAGTTCTATTTGAGGCTGTTACTGAATGCAACCTTTTTTTCTGTTGAGTGCGTTTGGGCTTGCTTTGTCATCTTTTCTGTCGGCTTTGTGGTACCACGTTATTAAAGCAACATTACATAACTTCTTTACCACATTTGCACATATACATACAGCTTCAGAATAATTTTAATGGTACAGTGTCTTGTAATAAAGTGAATGTTGTCTGTGTCACTCCGTCCCCCATCATGTACCTTCAGCGAGCGGGTAACCAACCAACCAACAAACACAACCTCCTTGGTGGAGGTAAATAAGTATTCAAAACTTGACATCAGAAACACCCATGACTGAAACGTTTGCAGGAAGTGTACTTGAGATTATTATGGTTTTGTTTATTATAAATGGTGGATAATATGTCTCAAATTCATATCACAATACTAACAAGACTATTGCTTTATATATATTTATCACAATGGCAAATAATCTGATATTTAATAAACGACTAAACTTTTTTTTACAAGTGAACAACATTATAAACAATATTTTGTATATGTGTTTATGATGCGGTTCCACTCAACATCAATGCATATCTTTTAATTATTGACCAGTCCTATTTATAATCAGTGCAGTATGTTTTTGTTTTTGTTCAGTTGCACTGTTGTATATCAAAGGAGTGATGCTCCTGTCCCTAACAGTAAAACATCAAATCCCAAAGAATTTCATTTCTCTACATCCAGCTCTACAAGGTATCTAATGAGCCCTCTTGAGAGTACGTTCATCCCCCATTGGATTATCTTCAGTCTGACTGACAGAGGGAGTTGAGGACAGTGCCAACAGTCTGTTGAATGCTGTGGAGTCACAGAAAGAAGTTTTACATCATCACAAGAATCTGAAAAGAAAAAGAGGAAAACCCTCCCCTGGTTGCACAATGATTGTACAGTACAGCCCGACAGCCACTTTTCATCAGCAAGTGTTGGTGACAGTGGAAATGAAAATGTATTTTCCTTTCTCTGATCTGGTCTGAATCACAATGTCAACCTTTCAACCTCAGCTCCAGAGAAACCTTTTTTATTACACACATCATCAAAGTCCATCAGCTGCTGTTAGGAGAGCAGAGTGGAGTGGTTTGGTTGCACTTATTTCACTGTTCCATCAGTGAAGTCTGCATGACACTTCCCATTTTCCATGTAGTCGATTTTGCACTTAATAATATAGTTTGAAGCAATTTATGTTTAAAACCACAGTGACTTAAACCACAAAGACACCTTTTACCAAAACTTTCAGCATTCAAATGTTGAGGACCCAACCCAGTTGTCAGAATAAACGTTGGGTAGAGTACATTTCTGCAAACCACGGATATGTTCAAACTTCCCTTTTTTTATCTTACAACTCTTCGGATTGTTAAGTTATTTTTTTTTTTAATTTTACACTGAAAACACTGTGGTTATGGTCTGGTTAGGTACAAAAACTACTTGGTTAGAGAAAAGAAAATATTGTTCTTTGGCTTGAAACACCCGCTCAGGACACTACAAACACAGCTGGAAACATGGGTCCCTACAGTATATTTACTATTCTATCTGCTATCTATTATGATAGACTTTGTAGTTAAAGGATTTAGGTCTTTTTTGCTGCCAGAAACACAAGTCTCGTTCAAGAAGTTTCGGTCTGAAATCTGGCAAGGTGACTTGTTACAGCTGTGACCTCATCTAGATTGTCAAAACCAGTTAAATACTGAGTCAAGACTTTGGAAATAAATTCTTGCTGGCAGCTCCTCGAGGTAAGCTCCAAACTCCAACTCTTTCCACCGCTGTCTTCCTGCATCACCTCACCTCTCACAAGATTTCCGAGCGAGACTTGTGTTACTCATTTCAAAGAGGATCTTACCAGGCACTTTAAATTGTCGCAATTTTGACAGACGGTGTTGTCCCAAAGGATTACATTGCAGCCAGTGCTGCGATGTTGCGGCTACCAGCTGAGGTGATCTACTGGACCGATTCCAAATCTTTTGTCAAGTATGAATCATTTATACACCTATAGCACCCCTTTGCTGTTCTGGCAATTAACAGGGTAGCTACCCTGAGATCTTTAAATAAAGTGTTATCTCTTACAATAAGTGTTTGTTTACTTGTTGTATTAATTACTCTTTAGCAAGACTATTCTTAGTTATTGCCCATTACTCACTTTAAATGACAGCTTTTAACTTAACTTACTGTATTTCAGTCACACAAGGTACTAAAATAAAAAAGTAGTTGTTTCAGTTCTACTGTTGTAACTTTCACTTCAGTAAGGCAATACCTCCAAATTCTTTGGTCACGTAAATGCCAAACCAAAATATTCAGTTTCAAAGAACATATAAAATACCTTCAATCCTAAAACCCTACCATTTCTAACTGAAATAATACTATGGGTACCCAATGAGTTACCAGATCAAACGTTGCAGGCCTGATATGAAGCTCAGTATCGTAGGAGCCAGGAACACAACGTCTACTTGCTTGAAACAATGGCCGCCGCCCTCACAGAGAGCGCTGGCAAAAAGGACAGACGTCTTCTATACAGCTCACTTGAGATGTCTGCTGACCGGAGTTCTCCGCTGTCTGCTGGATACCTCCGTCTCTTGGTCTCCGCGTGTTTAACTTAGCAGTCCAGACGATGTGTATCTAACATGTCCGAGCAGGCTGCACTTGTACAACGTCTATGACGAGTAAGCTAGCACTAGCTGCGTTAGCTTCCTGGTGTACTTCGGCGGCTCAACCCGACTCCACGAAATAACTAAACACAACACAACTACGCTGCTGTACAACGTTTCCGTAATAGTCACTGCCCGTTTGTCTACAAACTTTTACAGCAGTAATGCTTAACTGGACGTGTTACCCCACGTAAAACTACAGCTGTGCCACAGAGCATATCTCAACATGTCTTCTCGCTGTAGTCGCCATCACTTCCTCGTGACCCTTCAACTCGACCCTTCAACTCACATCTCATTGGCTCAGAACATAAATGTGATACAAAACTATACGTTAGACTTTTTCTTTTCTGGTGGTATCCCAAATAGAATATTCTTAAAACATTTCCAGCATCATTAATTCAGTATTTTCAGAAAACAAAATACATTTGATCTCATGTAAATAACTCAATAAATCCCACTTCTATTTCACCATATGCAATATCCAACCCCTGAATAGTTTTTAACCTTTTAATTCTATTTATGAACTTATCCTATCTGTGTTTTTTTATTCATTCCTATTTATGAATCTGTGAACTTTTATAATCTAGGCCAAATTTTCCATAGGGCTACACACCAGATTAGGGCCCGGGTTAAAAAATATTGAAATTTCCCTTTAAAACATCCTATAGTTTGTGACTTACAAATGTTGAAACATAGTCTTGAACTCTGGTTATTGGCTTGGCACTCTGACACCATCCCATCCACATATGAAAGCCCGGTCACATACATATAACAGGATCGTGAACTGACAACATCAACTGGGCTGGAGGGTGACTGGCAGGATATGAATGTCTGACATATACTTCTACTGTACCTGCAATGGTCCTCTCAGGTTGATTACATTCCAATACTGTAAATGCTGATTTATCTCGGATGACGGTTCTGTGGAGTTATAGGGAGCTGATTTGAATGACAAAACTCACTAACAGCAACCACTTAAAGGGACGGCCAGTGCGCTGGTCAATGAAAACCACTGACCACAGACTATGTACAGCATTTTTATTTATTCATGTCTGACAAACTGCTTCTGCCAACAGCAGTTGACTAGTAATCGACTCTGTTTTGGCTTTTTATCCTTTTTGTTTGTCTATTCCATGCTGGATGTCCTCGCTCGTTCCAAACCAATTCCTCCTTTCTCTGTTCTAAAACAAAACATGGCTCCTGCTGCAGCACGTTTATTATTCAGATGTTTTATTTTATTGATTAATCATTTGATCTATTGAAATATTAAAAAAAATACACAGTTTGAGTGTTCATTTCAACATTTGCAAGAGTGACACCACTGGATATTTTCAAGGAGACTCCAGGCCATTTGCAGCCATGTTTGTTTCATCAAAAACAGGTAAGTGAAGCCAAAATATGTTGTTATTCTCACCCTAACCAAGTGTTTTTTCCAACTAAACCGAACCAGACTTTAAGCACACAGCACACAGCAAGAGAGAAATTGAGTATTGAACATAAAGAAATGTAAAGTTGCTTATCTGTGGTTTTGCAGAAAAATGTACCCTGCCAAAATCTATGTAGTCTTGTGATACTTTAAGTTAGCAACTGCAGCGGTTTAAACAGATGCTCACAAAGAAAACACTGACAAATTATGCAAAGGCACAAGATGTTACTGATGCCTTATACAGATCTTCTGATCTCCGTAGTTGCAAATGAGTGGTCCTTTTATTTTCCCTTTGATGAGAGGAATAATGTTAAACAAGCACAGTGTATCTCTGTTTACCTCACATACAGGCACTTCTGTTCTGGGGTGACATAGAATAATTGATATTACAAACAAATACACAAGAAAGAAAGAAAGGATGAAATACACATTCACACCACTTTCTTTTATCTTCTTCAACCAGATTGTCACCTGTTAGCAACCACGAATACACAGGAGATTTTATGTCGTGCAAAAACCGCATGCATGCGTAATATGTGTCATTCTAATACATTTTTCAGCAAATTCAAAGACAGAGGGATGAAAAGAAGAGGGAGAGAGAGGAGGGGATAATACAATGCAAACACAGAGGGCCACCACTTACAAATATTAATGTCACCAAAACAAATTGAGGTCTCATTGCACTGTAATGATTATAAGAAGCCTTTCCAGGCCGAAAATAAACAAAACAAAAATCGATGTTCCCTATAGTCATATCTATCCTGCTCTGAATTAACAGGCAACAAGAGGCAACACCGCTGGTATTTTATCTTGATCAATAATAAATAAACAAGACCAATCACTTCAGGTCTTCAGATTAAGGAGGGGTGTGTGCAAAATGATGAATATGTATTGCCTTGGAGGGCTCGCTGCTGGAAAAATATCCACTTCTCCCTCACACTTATCGCCTTATTACAAAAAACTCATTTTGTCTTCATTGAGAATGATTCTGGTTTTGATGCAGTGTACCGACTCTCTGAAGTAGACAACACAGTTCTGGTTTGTATCACAGTTATATCAATGGGTGGGCTGGAAGCTTTCCTTGGCTTTAGTGTTGCTTCAGAGGCAAGAAGAGCGAATGCACAGATGTAAATAATTAAATTAGTGATGGACGGATTCCATTTTGCTTTTTCAGTTTCAGGATCCTGGTACAGTAAATAGTTAATTCGGGCTCACTTTCACACGATCATGGGGGAGAACAAAGGCTATATTCAAACACACTAACGAGGAGATCAGGAACAGGTGGAGTGAGGAGGGAAAAGGACAGGTGAGGGAAGGAACGGAAAAACACTGGGAGGGAGAAAACACACAGGAGGAACTGAAAAAGCAAGAAGTGACACATGAAGGGGTAATATCAAAATAAAACAGGAAACACAAGAGCAACACGACACTGAATCATGACAGTGGGCTACGGTTCCTCTTTCGAAACCCTGATTTCTCCTCTGGCGCCACCAGTGGGTTCACATTTCTGTTTCAGAGTTTCATGTCTTGCTTACTAGAAGATTTGACAGCACTAGAAGACTCACTTGTCTCTTTGAGACAGGTGAGGAGCTGTTAAGCTCAGTTCGTCCCTCTCTCCTGTGTTGTCACCGTGGACAGAATGAGTGGAGCACATCGGGAGCGGGCTGATTGAACAAATTACAGATATGATGTTCGGTCAATAAGCAGAGTAATTAAAAACACAAACATCATCATCGCAGCAGTTATGATCGCCATAATTATAGAGCTGAGACAACTGTTAATCAAAATGCAGATAGTGCAGTAATGTTTTTTTTTTGTTTTTTTAAGTTGTTTTTTTACCAGACCAAATTACTAATTTTAATGACATACTTGCTGTATTCTACAGATAATGAATGATTAACTTTGAGTGAATGACATGTTTTAAAAATGTAATTTTCTAAATTACTATTCTGTAAAGACCAGCTCAGGTTTGGGTGCCTTCGGCAGAAAAACATGATAATGGCTACCTGCCTCACATGACAACAGGAAGAGCAGAGAATGAATCCTTTAGTAAAAGAGAGTCCATGCGCTTTACTAAAAATAAGAACATGACTCTAAATGAAGATGTGATCTGATTGGCTCGCTGAGTTGCACTGATCCACCTGACGTGACTCAACTCCTGTCTGACTGTTTAGATAATTGGTAGGTGTGGAAATGTCCCATCTTATTGTATACACTGAAAAGATTAGTCGGTTGAATTAATTAACTGAGTGACATAGAATGCATCATCAGTATATATCTATTCAGTTAATTTCTCAGGGACAGAGGGGGGTAAAACGGCTATCACTTTTTTATCGGCCATATGTGAGCGGATTGTGACGTCCCTCTCAGTTGTCTATACAAGCGTGTGGATGATTTGCTGCTTTGTCATGCTGCTGGACTGTGGATTTTTCTGTGATGGTCTCGGGGTCGGATTTTCAGTGACAGTCCAAAAGATGTGACTTCATGTATATTCCCAACGACGGGCTTCCAGCACAACACAGAAGTTCCACAGAGCCCCTTTCATAAAACATGACTTTCAAAGAGCCAGAATTATCCAAGAAGCTAGTTTTCATGTGTAGTCACTGACCAGGTGTGAGCTACGACCTAAAAAAGCAGGACACACATTTGTAAACTGTTTTGGATGAAACCATCCACAGACTAGCGATACGTTAAGTACACAAGACACAAAAGATGGAGCTAGATGAATGATTATGACTGTTGCTATGGTGATAAACCACTGGAATAATCGTGACTTTGATGCTCATTCACAGGCAAATTCACAGCAGTCACTGTTGGCTACAGCATAAGAGAGGAAGAACCCAAAGAATGAAACATAAGAAAATACAGAAGCTGTAATCTCTGGGATTGCTGTTGTTCAAATGTACATAATACAAAATAAGCTGCACCTCCTCTCTAATTGACAGTAGTTCTGTCCAGATTGCAGCACGCTGGAGGCAAACATAAACAGAGAGAGACAGAACTGAATGAGACGAGATGATGACAAGAAACGAGGTTTGTGTCTGCCGAGGTTGAAGCTAATGAATAAAGTAATGACAAAAATCACGTGATGGAGACCATCACATGTCCCACCGGCTCTCCGATAAGTGTGGATGTGGTTTCTGACCGGGGACAGAAAAATCACCAGTGACATTCAGGCTGCAGGCCAAACAGCTAATAGGCTCTTCCCTGCTTATCAGTATACTGCACTGTCTGCCAGCCCAGAGGACACACACACGCACGCACAAGCACACACACGCACACACACGCACAGAAACACACACACATAGTATGCATAGTCAGACTAGTCAAAAAATGAGTGACAGAGCTGAATTTCTAATACAGTATCGTGTGTGTGTGCCTGTGTGTTTCTCAGCACGGTGCGCTGAGCTTTTTATTATTTCAAACATGTCGCTTGTCGATATGTGGTCGTTCTACAGGTCAGGTTGTTCAGGTAATTTTATTTCATTAAACCAAATACCGTGTCATTTTTTATTTCAATTTTTTCAAAACTTACACCAAACTTTGCCAACCACTCACAATCACAGCCCGATGTCCAGTAAAAAAAAATAGCTTTGTAGATTTCTATATGAATAAATCTGAAACTCTGTGCTTCAATTATGGTTTTATGTTGTGACAACGTTGTGCTTAATTCTCCCGTACGTTTTACTTTTCTGACGACTTTGACAGAGGCCTTGAAAGACACACAAACACACACCTGGGTGATACTCTTCTTGACTTAGCAGAAATATGGCTCCAACATTGTGCTTCACAGTCACACAAATAAATTCCATTATGCTTCCCGTCACAGTAAAGCAAAGGAGTCAGTCAAGTCAGGGAAAAAAATCTAATAAAAATTATGAGAATAAGCGAAGCAGGTGATAACATGAAAAAGAACAGGACGGGAAAAAACAATAAAACAAACACGCCTTTAAGAAAAATATGGCCGTGAAACAGAAAGAGGTGAAAGAAAGGGCAGGTGAAGGAGGGAGGGGAAACAACAGACTCCGGGAAAGCAATGATGCAAGAAGACGAAGAAGAAGGACAGACTACAGACATCCTCCGTCTGTTCTTTCCTTATATTCCATCACTCTCAGTCAGTCGTTGTTTGAAGGCACACTTTCCCACAGCAGCAGGAGATTTGTATATTAATCTGCACGAATATTTCTCTTGAGTCTGGCCAAGCGGACTTTGAGGTTGATGAACAGAATGAGACTCAGTCAGATGAGAGAGATTATTCGTCGTATATTAGCATTAAAATTGCATGAAGTGATGGCAACAGAAATCAATGTTTAATCGTCCATGTCATTATCAGCGGCTGGTGGACCGGCACGATATACCTTTTGTACGCAGGTCTCTATTTTCCTTCTTTTGTTCACTTGCAGTCAGTGTTTATTCACGTTTGCATTTACAGTTTACAGCATTTAACAGATGCTTATGTCCAACCCAACTTACAGTAATTCATACATAAATTCATACACTGCTGGCAGTGGCTGCCATGCAAGGTGCTGACAGCACATCAGGAGCAGTTTTGGGGTTCAGTATCTTGCCCAAGGACACTTTGACATGCAGACCAGAGGAATCGAACCAGCGACCTTCCGATAACAAGACGCCGTTTACATGTCTTGTTTTGGTGGACAAAAACAGATTTCCCATAAGGACAAACAGTACTCCTCCATCATTGATTTATGAATATTTACGGTACAACTCTGGACTAATGAAGCCCTCTGTTGTTCTTTGTTTATTTCTCTTGCTTGTCTCTAACTTATCTGCCACTCATCTCTTTCACTGTGTGTGGATTTGTTGGTCCACTTGAGATGGAGGATCTTTAAGAGTGTTTGGATTAATCTACACCACTGATTAATCGTCCTGTGTTAATGGATGATGATTAAATAGAGACTTTGCCGTCAAAGAGGTTCAAAAAATGAACATTGCCTCTCTCCTTTCAAAATTGAATTATCGTTAAACAGACTTCATGGGAATTAATAGATTTGCTTATGAAGACACAATGTCATCTCTCACCGATCACCCGTCTTCCAGCTTCTTATTTGTACCTGCGCATCTAATATAATGTAGCGCTAGCAGGACGTAACACTCGGCAATATCAACATGTATCAACTTCTATGTGAGATGGAATGATAAGCCTGATATAATATGCAGTGATCATCAAAATGTTGTCTTGCGAAGGTGAAATGGGACGCATTAGTTTCTGGAAATGTACCAGACAGCTGTATCTGATTCAGCTTCATAACCTCTAAAAACAAAAAAAAACATCATTACGGTAGCTTCAGCAAGTTTCCATAGAGTACTTTAATTTGAGATATACCGAGTGAAAGACAGTAACACTGCACAGCTGTCAGACACAGCGCGCGACACCAGCGTAGCCGTTTGTTTGTTAGTGTGAGGAGACAGTTTCATTGTACATCTCGACACGCTGACACCTTCACTTGCCTCTTCTTAGCAAGGTTATTTATTATACATTTTCCCATATCATTCTTCCATTATGTATTTTCTTTTCATTTGTCTGCCTTTCCATTTTTGCACCACTACCATCAGATACAGCCCATTCTCACTCCAATACATCAAAAAAAGCAGTCCGGTCAGTGGCCCTATGCTTCTCAGTTTGATGCTATAGTTTCCCCTGTTGCATCATTTCTTGAAGCACCCCTCTTATGTAAAGTCTGTATCAGGGGGTCGGTCGGGGTGGTTGGACGGGTCAGACTGGACTTCTCCTTCTTGAGGCTGCTGTTTGCATCTTTGTTTCAAGAGTGAATCAAGAGTGACTTGTTTTTTGTACATAACTTGCATCACTTAATTGGCGAGACTAAATGGAATTATTTTAATCCAATGTTTGATCTTTTCCTAAAGCCAGCCAAGAAAGTTTTGTTTTAAGATTTAAGATTTAACGAAACAGCAACCTTTTGACAACATTCATTATTTAGAAAGTCTGCATATCACATATTATCGCTAGCATGACTGCAGAACCCATCCTGTGCAAAACTGATGCCAGGGGTGAGTGGAGAACTAGAGTTTGAAGCTTAATAAATGAGAACGTGTAAACGCAAGTGAGAACATGTAATGAACTGTATAGATTTGGTGAAGAAAAAAAAAAAGAAAAGCAGATATCCACAGATGCCCATGGTTCCCAGAGGATGAATTCTTACCTCTCCTTGACATTTCATCCAGTGCTATCATCTGGTCGACATCAACATGCGAGCACTATCAGTGAGCATTTAGCTCAAGCCCTCACAGAGAGAACAGTCTTGTTCTCACACTAAATGTTTAACAGATGGGTGCACTTTTGCCCACACACATTAATTAGTACAATCAATATTTTAAGCATCTATCAAAATATAATTTCAAGGAAATGTGGACAAGTTTGTCATGTTACATGTGATAAGTTTAGACGCGGTGTTGAAAGGTTTGGCAAATGGCACATTGTGTTTTCCAACAGAAAACAACATGGCAGAATTTGTCTCTTAATTAATGGCATGTTGGAGGTTTGATGTTTGCAACAGCAATAGCAACAGCAATAAAAAATGCCTGCAGCTCCTCATCTAATCAGCTCTGTGTGGTTGCTGCTTCTTTAACCATTTCTCCCTTAAAAAAAAAGATCATCTGAAAAACAATAAATAATGTCCACAACCACAGACGCAGGTTCTTGTACACACCACAGAGTTAGCAGTCACCTGTGTCGCTGATCAAGGAGCAGGAAGATGAAGCTCTCAGGTCAGAGGAAAGCTTTAATCTTTTGGTCAGGAAATTATCCAGCCATCAAATCAAACAAAAAGACAATGAAAATGGGGAGAGGATGCTGAAAAAATGTATGAGATGTATGTATAAGAATGACAAGGTGATGGATTTCCGGTAAACCCATGACATGAAGTGAAACATATCCCAATAAGGCCGGCTGACAGCTCTGACACTCGCCAAGCAACACTAAAATTACAGGTCAAACGACGAGGTGACTGTTCAGATACTCGTTGGCCTTGAGGGAAGCAGGTCCTTCATTTTGGGGGGGTTGACATTCTGACTGCTGTGGTTTTGTGGTGTGTCCTTGTGGCAGATCTCATAATTGTCCCCTGCAAATCAAAAATTACATTTTGATTTTAATTAGAGGCTCATTTGAGCCACTGGTGGAGGAGGTTGTGATGATAGATTCAGAGCTCCAATCAAAGGTCTTGATTTCTCTGTTGGACTCTCGCTGATGAAAAGACAGGCACAGCCAGGAGATGACTGGCCGGTGTGCATGTATGTGTGCGCTAATGTTTTGAAGCTAGAATCACAGCTGTCTTTATAGTGTTGATTCAAGCAACCCCTCTGCCACAAAACAAAGCAGTGCATGCTGCACCGAGGGGCACGCACGTGCATTTTGCTCACACAGGACACCGGCTATGAATATGTTATCGTCTGTTTGCTGTTGCTGCTTCCCACAAGAAAGGGAGCCGGAGCAATTTACCTCTGACACGCGTACAGCCTGCATAGTCAGCAGCCCCCACACACACATGCACACACACACAAATACAGTATTGTTTACAGCATTCTCTGGCACACTAACAGAGGTGAAGGAGGCATTGGGCCATATTTCAAGGCAGAGAAACATCATCTGATACCTCGTTAGCTTTCATTAGACAAAAGCTGATGTTAGCATCAAGCCACTTCCTAGCTAGCATTAGCATTTGATTGTGTTATACGATACCAAAACACAATCAACGCACATCTCGGCCGCATTAATTTTAACCTGGGGGTGAAACACACCGGATGTAATAAAACAGCAATGTTAGCTAGGAAGTGGATGAATGCTAACATTAGCTAATGGGTTATCAAACATGGTTTTACCTTGAAGTATAGCCTGATGACCCTCAGGTTTTTCACTATTCATCATCTCCTCAGTTGCTGATCAATCGGAAAGTGTTTCAAAATGATATTTCGTCAGATTCTCTACTGAGCTAGGGGAAAATGGCTGCTGTGTAAATGTGGTCTATGCTGTCTAGTTGTCAAACTAAACAAAGCCTGATCGTTCTTTTGAACATTTCACAATAAAACTTCTCAGAAAATAAATTAGCTGTAATGAAACGAGAGAAACGTCTTCTTCAGTCACAGCAGGCGAAAAACAGCATGGAGCTGTCTGTCGTGCTGAAATGTACTGGCTGGTATTCGGTGAGAAACAGAGGTACTATATCTGAACAATGTCTACAATATAATAACTAACTTACTAAGACGTTAACACTTGCATATAAATCAACACTCTGCAGTGATCTGCATTACAGCCCTCCGTATTAAAACTTTCCAGACAGACAGAAGTAACCCTTTCACTTACAACACAGTCTGAAGTGACACAGTTTAGGATAATTGAAGACTACAAAGCTCAGATTTAATATATCTTTCCATCCAACTCCAATTTTCAAACCCTTAAATCTTCTGACACTCTCATCCCTTCTTCACCTACTATTTATTTCTGACTACAGACTCTCAATTCAAAATTACTGAAGGAGACATGGCAACCTCCTCTCTCACATATAAACATACACATGCATTCAGTGAAATAATAACAGTAAATTTGATTGGCCTGCCCTCATGGGATGAAAGCACATAATAAAGCAATTTAATCTAACATGCTTCCAGTGAGCAAACGCCTCAGAGACGGAGAAAAACAGGAGGTTAACGTGAAAAGACGGCCAAAAATGAAATGAAAGTCCCTGCACTGTCGGTGCTGAGCAGAGGTCAGAAGATTCAAGAGGAAACGAGAAAGAAGCGGAGAGGGGAGAGTTCAAGGTTTCAAACACAAACACAACAAGGACAGCTGATTAAGTATTATACAACAGACGAGGTCAAAGGGGCTATTTTAAAATATGATCCGAGAAACATTAACAGTGACCTTCTCGAGTCAGATGTCAATGTGCATCCTCCTCTCAAAACTAAAAGGCAAAAATGTACTTTTGTATATTTGATGCTAAAAAAAAAAATCCTACCTGCTGCAAACGACTTGCTTAAAAGCAGCACTGCATCATGAATCAGCCGACGGCGTTTTAGCAATTGGGAATAGAGAAGAAAAACAGAATAGTGAAGAGAATCATACATTTGCATAATGTATTTTTTTAATGCAAGCTGTTAATGGAACAACACAAGTACGTTAAAACAGGTAAAATACATTTCCAAAACACGTTGTCATATCGTGATGGTTAGAGTTATCAATAATTACCCCAATATTAAGCAAAACCTGTTTTTTTCTATGTGCAGAAGTATGTTTTCAGTCTCACTTGTTTTCTCTCTCACTTTACAGTTAAAGTGTGAAACATTTCGAGATTCAAAAAATCAACTTTCTCACAAAGCGGACCTCTGAATTAAAGTTGATTAAATTGTTATCTGGACCGTATGGCATGAAAATATCCTCTTCTGGGTCGTGGCGCCTTGTGGTCCCATACCATCTCTCTCTCTCTTCTCTCTCTTCCTGTACATAGGCGAGCGTGCATACAAGAAAATGCATGCAGCGAGCATAAAGAGGCAGAATATGTGAGCCGGGCCACTGTATATGACTATATATGCAACACTTCATCAGCGATTAATGGAGCGTGAAACGAGAGAGTGAAGAGCTGGGAGATTGAACACTAAAGATAGTAGAGAGAGAGGAAGGAGGAGATAGAGGGGTGGTAGAGAAAATGCAAGAAGGGCTGGAATGAAGTAGCGAGAGATAAAGGATGTAAATGTTACAACGAACTTTGACTTATGGCAAAACGGTGCTCGCTTTAAGGGGCTTTTCATTCGATTGGTTGACTGCAGGGTGGGATGAGCTGGATGTGCTTCACGAGCAGCGAGGAAAAACACTGAAGTCACCTTCACCACATTTGTCCAAATGTCATGCAGGTGACACAGGCAACAACAATTAATGGGTGATTTTTGACACAAAATAAAAATAGGACACGCCCTGCTGATTCCAAAAAGCAGGTGATAATCTTGTTTATTTTATTTCCCTGCAGCCCCTGTTATATTATTAGTGACAGCCCCTTAAACACTTACAGATTAATGCTTCCTGTTCTCTCTTCATCCCCTCTCTGACTGTTCACCCTCCCAGCGACACCGATGGGGAATTAGATTATCTCTGCGGCGGACCTCTTCTACCTGCTGTTCAGCATCAGCTGATCTAATTTGATCCTTTATGTTACAGCCCTAGCAAAAAAACGTTAATTCCCCTCACACGTCCGTGTTAGTTAGCGCGAGAATATACGATTCTAATTGAAAAAAGATATGCACAAGGTGAATTAGTGTACATTAAAATGCATATATCTCTGATGTGCATCTTCTCGAGGCGGCAATTAATTAACTCCTTTAAACACCTGTCACGCTGTGTTACTCTCGGTGTAACCCTGTTGCAAAGCGCAGACGGACCGGGCTGCCACCAATATAAAATAAATACATGCTGTTAAGTCCTTAAGCTTTTAAGTGTGAAACCACTTGAGGAAAAGGTTTTCTCTTCAAGATGTGTCAAAATCTGCTTTTGGATATAATCACTGTAAAACGCCGGGACTGGGTGTAAAAATATGCAAAATCCACACGGGGCTTCACACACACACACACACACACACACACAAACGCACACACAAGAGAAAGACGTTATAGCAAATGGCAGCCCCTGAGAGACTGTCAGAGCTTGGCAAAGAAATGACTGCTGATAAAAGATGACAATATCTAATCCTCGTCGGGGGACTCAGCTGAGACAGGCGCTCTGTCTCTTTTATACATGCAGAGAGCAGACAGATCTTGGAGGCTGGAGGGTGCCACACAAGCAGGCAACTAGGCATGCGATGCCTAGAAAGAGAACATTAGAACACAAAGATAGATGTGTAGATGCAGCAAGTATTCCTCACAAGCTTTCCTTGACAGCACATAGGCAGTAAACAGCAGAACTCCTTGTCAGCACCGCAGAGAAAAAGGAGGGAAACAAGCGTAAGTAGGAGAGGAGGAAGAAGAGGAGGGGGACAGGCGACAAGTAAAAAGTCTTTGAGGTGAAGCAAACAATGAGCGTAGAGACGCACAACAACTTTTCCAACTCTTTAGGATCAAAGTAGGGCTGTTTGATTGGCAATGGCAGACGTTTCTGCCATTGTTTCCATGCAGACATTCTGACAAGAGACACTGAAGAGGTGGAAAGTGGCGACATGGAAGCCAAACTTACCCAAAGCTCCACAGGGATTTGTCATATTCCTTGGTGAATCTTACATACACACACAATGTACATCTATCTATCGATCAGTCCATTCCTCTGGTTATGTATTAGGGCAGTGGTGTGAGTAGAAGGTTGCCAGTAACATCCCAGTTGGATACATTTGGGTCGGAACAGTGAAAACCAGCCCAGTCACTGTTAGCAGTTAACATTTTTGCAGACCTCTCAACAATTTCCTGTATATTTGGGGTGACAGAAACTGGATATTGTGGATGGGAAGTGGGGCCAGAAACCTCCTTTGCAAACATTTATTTAGGCAATTGGATTGGTGGAAAGAAAGAGTTTGCCCCCATTTGTACAATTGGGGTGCCCTTGCTGAAGGTCCTTTTAAATGCACACTATGTAATTTTTGCAGCTAGGTTTCTTTAAATCATAGCAAAGCTGTAGAAGTAGGAGTTGGGTGCAGAGCCAGACCTTCTGGAGGAAGAAGCAACCAGAGTCACATCAGACACAGCGAGAGTAGAAATTAGGGATTAAAAGGTGGATTTATCTTCACTCCTGTCTATCAACCTGACTGCAGCAACGCTCCATGAAGGTGACCACCATGTTGGGTGTTTACGTTTTGTAATTTGCTAAGGGGAAATGTACTTCACTTCATGTGTGTAACGTTACAGAGCGGAGAGGGGGAAAAGTATAAAGAGTCTCTGATGAGTTTGGCCTGAATTCAAACACCCAGACAGACACTGTGGGTGCGTGCTGTTGTTGCGAGCTTATAGCTAATATGGTAAAGCTCCTGTCTGGGGTGAATAAACAATTGCATAAATTAACCTGTGTTTAAACTTGTGCGAGCAGGTGGTGAAAACACCATCAAACAACCACCACAGGTGATGACAGCATCCTAACCAACAGTAAAATGATGGTAATTCAAAAGATTAAAAAACTTGGAAAATTAGAATTCAGGGCTGTCATGAACTGCATCACTTGAAGTCTAATTTTATTGCCATATTTGTGTCGGCTTGTCTATCTTAAAATATAGCCAACATGTCACCACGGCAGGTGCGAGCATGGCACCAGGAAATGAGTGTTGTTCCTTCACTTCCAGTGTATCCACGGGGAACTCACAGCCGTCAATTCATCACTGCTTCCTTCCTGCGTTTGTCTGACACATCTTTTCACAATGAATTTCATCAGCCGTCTTTGCATGAGGCAGTGGAAAATGTCTTCTCTGTATTCTATTGTGTTAAGTGCCACTCCCTAAAAAAACATTCATACTGGACACATCTCCAAATGTTTGTGTTTGGAGTGGAGGTAAAATTTAAAGATCTATTGCAACCAAAAGGCATTCTGCCCTTTTTGCTAGAGTCATCATTCTGATTGATTGATTGATTGACTTATTCTCAATAACTTAAAATCACATATGTCATTTTCATCTGTCCAATCCAGAAATGGGTATAGTGTTGTATAAGTGTTGTTTTTTTACATTCAGTATTGTTTGTTTTGTGGTTTGTGCGATGTGAATTCAGTTGTGTGTCCACTGGATCTGGGCAGTCCTCTTGATAAAAGACACAGCATTGACTTGTGTTTCCCTCTGCAACTTCCCCCTCGACCATGAGCAGTTGCAGCTGATCAATACTTGAAGCGCATTGAAACTCAAATTGATGTGGATCTTTAATTTTTCTCGACTCCCCGCATCACTTTGCCAGCGTGCTATCCCAGCCTGATGCTTGTAGGCATGGATTTTCTTTGAAAGACACCTTCCTGACTGCTGCTACAGGCTCATTTAGCATCTGTCCTTCAATGAATGTAGCTGTGGGGTATGTTTACACGTAGATCAATGCAAAGACATGGGTGTATATGTACTTAAACATGCAGAGGAACTCAAAGTGGATCGTATTTCCCGCACCTGCAGTGATGTTTATCATATTCATACAGTTTGATTTTAAAGTTATTAACAGCAATATATAAAGTAAGTAAATACCCCATATACAGTATATATAGAGTATTTGAGTTTGTTTACAGTGTAGTGCACATAATGATTATGATATGAGTGAATACAAAATAGAAGAACAGAATAGGTTCTGCATTACTCACTGTGACTGTGATTAGAGAGACCTTAAATTTGCATAATGGCTACTCAAAATGAAAATGAATGTTTTGATCAGTCATAGTTAAATGAAAGCTATATAGAAGGCCAACCTGGTTGAGCTTAAACTGTGTCTGACAAAATACCAGTATATGGTTATTTACTGACCAACATTTATGCCAACATCTGTGACGTGAGATGTTCTGTAAAAAAAAAAATCGGTTGAAAATATATGATTCAGTGATCACACTCTGCTGTTGGCATCACACTTGTGCATTGTAAAACATGAAATATCTGGATAACCAAAAAAGATGGTACAGTGTCTTGTAACGGGGTGAAGGGCATCTCTGTCTCAGCCACTCCGCCCCCATCACTCGTTTCTGCACTATGCAACTTCAGTGAGAGGGTGGGATCACAGCGTTACATACATGTTGACTTCAAGATACAGGTTTACGACACATAACATTGTTATGAAGTAATGAGATTTGTTTTAAGATAGTACCTAGATAACATCTGACAAACTGTTACAGACCTGGGGTTTATGTTTACGACAGCGGTGATAATGATTCATGCTTTACAGGATAAAAAAGATATTTGTAGAACCCAAACTTTTGTAGTTGAGTCAGTTATTTAGTATGACATTTTAAAGTAATCCAAAGGTATTCAGATGAGATTACATGTTTTTAAAATTCTATTTTATTGTGTTTACTTTCCTAATTTCAAAAAAATTGAGGTGTAATTTTTAAAAATTTGAATGTAAGACTGACCCACACCTGACAGATATTATTGATTACATCAAAATCAGTCTGTGTAGCTGCTTATAAAATCTCTGTTGCACCGAGGCACTCTGGGAAATCTAGTCTATTGTGTACCAGGTAAGGTCATCTTCTACCTGGAGTCACATCAACCAGCTCACCTCAGTGAGGAGCAACAACAACTCAATTCACTCAAGGTCCCTCTTGATTGCACAGCTCCTCACCCTGTCTCGACAAGTTGTTGCTGTACAGAAGCCTCTTTTCAGCCACTTGTGCAGTGTTTTTTTTTTTTTTCTGGTCACCACTCAGAGCCATTTTTCATCACTCCAATCCTTTCCCATTCCCTCAGGATCACTTTGTGCTGTCCTCTTGCCCACTTCCCATGGTTAAAAGAGAGACACAGAGGAAAAAAGGTAGCTGAGGCTCACAGCAGAGACCACTCACTGGTGCTTCAGTGTCCTACCATCTGTCGCCCAATGTTTCTCTGACAATAGTGCAACAATTATTTATGTGTGTGTGTATATATTCATTATTTAAATGTAAGTGGTTTCAACTCTCCGAGTCATTAGAATATATGTGAAACTCAACTTCAACAACAATCTGCAGTATCTTAAGTCACATGAACACAAAAACTGAGAGAAAACTGTAGTTTTCCAGCAGCGCTTAAGCTCCATTTGCTTGTATGCAAGAGAAAAAAAATCAATAGCGTATTGTTAATCTTTTTGTTTTTTCATACCTGTAAGAAAATGAATTAATGTGTTTTTCTATAACTGGCATTTCTGTTTCAGTAAGATATAGTGAAGTACACTGTTGATGACAATGGTGGCAATGAGGAATGGGTGGCCGATCAGAGGTGTCGAAATTCATCAGTAACAAGATGCAGATGTGGAAGATTCTGCATTGATGCAGAGAAAGCGCATGATCGAGAGTTTGCAGCCTGTGTTGATCGGTGATTGTCCGTTTGGCTGGACAATAAAGTTATACAGTTAAATTGCGACATCGCTCTAATGCTTTGAATTTGGCTGATGCAACTTATGTTAGGAGGCATGTAAAATGAATGAAAAATGAATCTCAGGGCACATCAGACTTTATGAACTTGCTCAGAAGCTGGATGAGACACACACTGTGTGTAGAATCTGACCTACAATAATCACTAACTTCTTTAGCCGTTTTCAACTGAAGCTAACTTCTGCAGCCATAGATAGTACAGCGAGCCAAATTTATCAGCCATGAATTGAGGAAGTGTTGTCAATTTTACATACTGAGGTGGGTAACACAGATACTGTTATTGAATGTTTTTTTTATTGCATACTGTTGTATACAAGTAGTCTGATTACTAAAAGGATTGTTTGTATCAAATTATGGAAAACTAGCCTTGGCCTATAATATAGAAAACTAATTTGAATGGAATTGTGAGGCCAATGAAGACCTCCATGGGCCAGTGAATGGATAAACAGAGCTGTAGTAAAATAAAAAGCTTCTTGATCCTCAGACTTTTGCAACATCAATGCTGATTTGCAATAGCTTCTTCAGGTTATATAACTTTACTCTCATTAATTAATCACATTCAGTATAACACTAGAGCGAATTGCAGTATGTCAGTTTGTATTCCACTGCTGGGGTATCAAAGTTTACACGGACTCCAGGGCAGACGATGTCTTATTTTCATCAGTCTGGAAATCGAGTTTCACAATCACAGGTTGTGAATGTGTGTGTTATGACTCCTGTACTCTCAGGCTGGGAATGTGGCAGCTGTGATTTGTAACTGTTCTTTTTCTTTTTTCTCTGAGGCTCAGGCTGAGTTTCATTTCATCACTGTTTTTATATTTCCTGGCCCGTTACCAAAGAGCATAACCACTGACATAACCCTTTAAAGCTAGTGTGGAGTTCAGCAAGCATGATGGTGCCTATAAAACCACAGAACACACTTACCCTAAAGCTGCATCGGTTGAATTCAGTGTGTAGCTTTACTGTATTTTTGTCACAACACATGCACTTCCAGTGACTTTCACTGCAGCTGAGGACATTATTGCAAAGCAATCCCTTTGCACACAGTTGGAATTTACACAAAGACCGTCTGACCAGCTAGGGGATGGTTAAATCCGTTCTGCTTCATTTGTTCCACTGTTCATTCCTCTCAGCTCTGTGTCTAAAGAGTCATCCTGGGGTTTATCCCTTGGAGACATTCTCCTGCGGAGCATCTGTGTAACAGACATACAAAAGAAACCCACACAGTGTAACACAGACAGAAGTGAGAAGCTGACTGTGATTGATATTGTTTGCATTACAAACATTCGTGCCACAGATTCCTGCTCTCCCTTCATGTCTCATTACATTGTTGCCTGTGACGCTTGTCACAACGACAGAATGGCTGTCACCCTGATACAATGACTGCTGTTATGACAGGAGAGGAGAAGAACTACTCCCCCTGAGGCTTTCCAGATGGATGAGAAAAAGTCATCAACCTGGAGCTGCAGAGAGAGCGAGAGATTCAGCATTGCTTTGATATTTCCACATTTTAGTCGAGGTTTCGTTTGCTTCATTTTTGTAGCACAATAACAGAAAACCACAAAACTGTGTGGTAAGTCGATAAGTAACTCGTGGACACTGGTTAAGGAGGAGGTGAGAAACCCATTTGACATGTCAATCAAGAAGAGTCCATCTTTTGACTTGCAGGCTGCCTGTCTAAGTGGGCACTGTTGATGTTATTGATTATTCACAGCGCCTCTCGAAACCTCCAAAGTGAAACCCTCAGAAAAGGCTTGTTGCTCACAGAGCTGCAACCAAAACAAATCTGCATTTACAGCAGAGCCTCTGGAAATGTTATCAAGCTCCTCTGTGACCCTGACTGAATCACTGTGGAGGGTTTCCGACAACTGAATCCGGAGATTGTACAAAAAGCTTCAAGCACTGATTCAACATGACTGCAAAGCACCCCTGAGTCCCCGGCAGAATCAGAAATTCACTGCTGCTATATGAGTTCAGGCTTCAGGAAAAAGATGTACTGTATTTTTTGATCGTTGCTGCCTCCTCTTAAAGGCCAAAACATACAGTATGAATGTCTGAAGCAGATAGATTTGGTACGTAAGAGAAGTCACGCTCAGAGTGTTCAGATATACAGGCAGGTTCTCCATTTACCATCTGGATGGAAACATTTAGAAGACAGGTGTGACAGTGTTGTTCTCCCTCTCTATGTGCTGAGACATATTTAGAATACTACAATAATTGACTTGAGACGACCAGGGAGCAGAAAAGCATCAAACAAGCTGTACCACCTTATCCTCAGCTTAAAGGAGACATATTATGCAAAACCAACTTTTCAATCATTTGATTATGTACATTTGGGACTCTGGGGGGGGCCTCTCAAAATATCACTCAGTCATGTTTTTGTGGGCTGCCTCAGTCAAAATACAGACAATAATACACACAATGGAGACTTTGCACTAATTGTGATGTCACACTTGGGTTTGCAACCTTTGACCGCGAATGTTGCCACCCTTCCAGGAAGTTTACCTGGAGCGGAGCTCCGCCTGGTCCCTATAAAAGGCAAGAGTATTCACTTTTCAATTTAGCTCCGTTTTGGTCATCGCAAAACTCCTCTCCATCTGCCTCCTGCTAGTAAAAGGTGTGAGACTCAAATATCATAAACCAAAGTAAAGCTTAAACACGGTTCAACGATCCCCTTTTTCACCTTTGAATCATAAATCAAGTAAATTACACAAACTGTCTTCTTTAAGCTTGATAACTTTGCCAAAATACACCCCATTCTATCTAATTCAAATGCTCAAGTTCACTGCTTTTTCAGAACACCCAGTCTAGTTTGATCATACAACACCTGTCATGACGTGTTTGGATTGGCTTCAATACTAAAGAGCGCTGGTGTCAAAATCCTCCTTCTGACTTAAAAGGCTTTAAATAGATCGACTCCTTCATGCATCTCCAGTCTTATTACTCTGCATACTCCATCACATCCTTTATATTGTATTGATGCTGGTTATTTAACCGCTCCTCAATTCTGACAGAAAATGTTTTGGGGTGAGAGCCTTAAAGGAGAATCATCATATATATTGAAATATAACATAGGAGCATTGGGAAGCCAGCGTATGCCAACCACTCCACTCCTTGGTCAAGAGAATTAACCTAATATACATGTTTTAAGGGTAGTGGAAACCTACAAGAAGTACAAGATGAAAATGCAAACTCCACACTGATGAACAACCACATGGGTTAAAATTGAAAGCAGCTTATTACGACCCATATTTATGTTGCTTGCTGGGTGGCCACCCCTAGTGGCTGTAGTAATTATTAGGGCTGCAGAGGGGGAAGTTAGCAGAAGTACAATAAAGAGTAAGCAGTCTGAATAGGGGAAGAGGTCAGCGATAGATGGGCACATAACTTTCATTCGGGGAACTGCTGTTTGTCTCCAGAACCAGAAGTCGACGATGAGTTCTTTCAACTTACTAACGTGGTGAAGTAACGCCACTTACAAAACAGTTACTCAGGTGACAGGTAAATTTGTGAGGGAAATTACAGAAGTAGTGTAGCTATTTTAACCCAAGTCACAAGTAGTTTTCTTGCCTAAACCTAACCAAACTGTGACTGTACAAAGAGGGAATGGTACATGTGATGCTGCTACACTGATCAATCTCATCCATCATTTAGGAATGCGTTAACACAGAAAGGCTCTGCACAAGCCCAGATTCAAACCCAAGACCTCCTTGCTGTGTGGAATAGGATAGGATAGTCTTTGGAATAGGATTCTACAGAAGACTCAATCTCTGTTGAGATTTTTAAATCCAGGTTGAAAACACATCTTTTTGCTTAAAACTCTGGCCTCTTCGAATTTCACTGGCTGAAAAATCCTGAACTGATTTCTAATTTGACAAGTCAATTTTGTTCTGTTACTACTTGAACTTCATTTTTTGAACTTGAATCCTTTGTTATTTTAACATTATCACCTATTTATATCTGTGTGTGTATTTTACATGTGATGTCATTTCCTTTTCTTAACCCGTAAAGTGTGCAGAGACACTTTGGGTGACGTTAATTTACATTCATTTCGTCAAATAAACTCAAGGTAAGGCTAACTCATAAACTGCAGAGCTGGTTGTTTGCCATCTGTGATTTCAGCACTTTGAATGAGCCTTTCTACATGATCTCACTGAATATTGATATACAAAATATTGATTGACACAGGCTTAAATCCCTATGCTTTCATGAAGGGATGGAAGACCTTTGCTTTGTAGCTACAAAGTTGCTGATGGCTGTGTTGTGCCTCCTAAAAGCCAATAAATCCAGAATGCCCTTTAAAGGATGAAGTAGGATGTTCGCCAAAAGCTTCAGAACAATAAAGCAGATCCACATCTTACTTCTGGAAGGTGAAACAAAACTCTTCACAGCCAGTCACAGGAGAGATTGTCCTTCAGATTTTAAGTCAGAGTGAGGTCTGTCCCTTCTTTCTTTCTCCTTTTACCTTGGTGCTTAGACTCTAGTTAAATTTAACGTGGAGTAAATAGCTGTGACCTCACATTACTATAGCGCACATGGAGCATTGTGTTTCTGGGGCACTCTATCTGGATCACCTGTGAGGGACCTAACAGTCTTTGGTTTTATGGGTCTAATTCCAGCAGGCTGGTGTGAGCCAGTCAGCTCTTTTACGGCAACCTATATCTGAGGGCTGCTTCCTCTTCTAGCTGAATCACCACTAATCTATCAGACAGTATCTGCAGACCACGACGTTTCACATGAACACACAATCAGAAAGGGGAGGGCTGAAGGTGACAGTGATGGGAGGAAATGGGACACAGAATAAGGCAATGCGGTAAAAGCCAAGCATGTGTCATCCTGTCCTCTTTTTCTTTCACCTTCAAGTGGAAATACTGCTGCTTTTATTTGTGGATGTGGTGATCTATGAGAGAGCTGGACGGATACTGGGATCTGAAGGGATCAGCTGCTAAGACTAGGTCAGATAGCATGTTAGGTTTAGTGCTCTCTATCAAACAAGAAAAAGAAAACATTAGCAAAAACGTGTCGGACAGAATATCAGCAGTCAAAATATCAGTTGGGAAACATGCCAAGCAAATAAAATCATTAACAGCATATTAGCTCACCTAACATCATGTGCGGCATTTCTTTCTCTCACTGCACACTTCAACACTGCAGTCACCGGTGCTCCGTCTGGAAATGAAAAAAAATATATGGACACGAGATTCAAAAGCCAAACACTCCAGCAACAGCCCCACGCTTTGGCTCGACAGCAGTTAATACAAATCCAAAATGTTGAAGGCGAAGCCGACATCCCTGTGAAAGAAAAAGCAATGGTGCAACAAGTACTGAAGCGGATGCCACAGGAAAGTGTCAAGCTCCCACTCCTCAAGAAATGGAAGATGTGACAGCAGCCATAAAAGATTTTTCAAACCAGACTGGCAGCCGATCACACATGCTTGTCTCTAGAAACGCAAAAATCATTGTTTCCTTCGGTACAGTGAG
Organism: Spondyliosoma cantharus; assembly: GCA_900302685.1. Classification (NCBI taxonomy): domain Eukaryota; kingdom Metazoa; phylum Chordata; class Actinopteri; order Spariformes; family Sparidae; genus Spondyliosoma; species Spondyliosoma cantharus. The sequence continues at coordinate 21,851 of OMLP01045251.1, read as the reverse complement.
CATGGCGTGTGCTCCTGTCTTGAGGTTTTTCTGGCAGTTATTTGGACTCTCATGAAAGTTAAAATACTCTTCCTTCAAGTCACGCAACTTGTCAATGTCACACCGTGCCCAGGCAACTTGCGCAGACGGCCCGGTCTACAAGGGAACCAAACTCACCATCGGGGCATGAAAAGTTGGACGGTGTCTGACGTTAACTCTTCTGACGACATAGGCTACAAAACTGCTCTCACCAATTACTGGCAACAAATCACAATACTGAATATTACTGTTCCGTGTATTTAGGAGATTAGGCTTGAACATTTTGAGTGTATTTGTTTTCTTATTTCAAATTTCTATTTTAACTCACAGTATTTCATTTCTGCCACAAGGAATTTCTCAATCAAAACAAAGCAAAGGACGCAAGCAGTGTGGGGTCGTGGGAGTTGTTGTCTTCATTGTTAAGTGACCGTATCGTCGTTTTTAGACATTTTGATGGAGAAATGTTGCGTATTATAACTCCAATAGTAGTTGTTTTTGGTTGGCTGATGTGTTGATGCCAATTTTTGTCAATTAACCTGATTTATAGAAACTATAAACCTCACGTTGGTTGGATGGGACTGTAACCTTTACCTGTCCTTCAACTTGCATGTGCATGTGCCTCCCCCTACTTTCTCAGGGGTTTATTGATTACATCAAGGTTCCAATCAAGGCTGTCAGTCAGTACAGATTAAGTAATTGATCACTTTATGGATCTATGGGTGTTCTAGCTTAGTGTGTGCGTGTGTGTTTGTGGTTCGCTCGTGGTTTCTTGAGTAATATTTCTTCCGCAGTGACTTTCATCCTTGGTTTCAACTGTAGCTTCCGCCTTCCTTATCTCCATGTTATTATCTTCATACGAGTCCATAGAGACCTCCACACACAGACGCACACACGCACACACACACACATCACACACATGCATATATATATACAAACACACACACATGGTGAGACCTCGTTTCGTGGGGAAATGTATATTAGCCTCTGTTTGTGCTCGAATTGATTTTTCTGTTGTCCAATTTGCAGACCTAACAGAAGCCTAATCTTTCTCTGTCCTTCTTTGTATTAATGACCACGCTTTCTTCCTTAGCAGGGTTGACAATTATATGTGTGTATGTGTATGTGTGTGTTAATGTGTTGGATTAAACAAATCAATGGAGTGAGAGAGGACTTCCCAGTTTTCTCTACCTCGAATGTCAGCTCTTCTGTCTCAGTGTAGAAAATGTGCAGCTGCACAAACCATTTCTAGTATCTTAGAATCAGCAGAGTAAGGATACATTGATCAATCAGACACCGACGAGGAAAAGGTCATTTCAAATGATTAGGTGAAAGTGTGTGTTTTAGGATCATTCCAGTTGCAGAGAAATCATTGAGAGAGGCTTTCTGGGGAGGCAGAGCTGATATAAAAAGATGGAATGAATCACTTTAATAAGTGCAATACATCACCCTAAAAAGCATCCATGCAGGAGGATGCATACATCATGTAGAGTATTATACAATGCAGTAGCTCCCAATGGGGAATGACTGATTTGGATTCTCTCTTAATTTAGATTTTACAGTACAGTGAATGTAGTCAGTGCGGTCTCGAGATCTCACATGGTGAATAATTTTCTTCCACAATCAAGTAAAGGTTTTGTCAAAAAAATAAAGGACAAAGTGTAAACGTTTGACGGATCACCTTCAATACAATATCCTTTGTAGAAGCTCGGCTCGGCTCAATTGAGACATTTTGACTTTTAATTAAAACTGAGACTACCATATGATTCATCTTTTCAGTTTGATCAAAACCGTAAGCAAGGTGAAAAAAAATGTTCTCAAACATCCCATCGCCAAATGTAAATCCAGCTGAATCTTTCACTTTTTTTTACTGAATGTTTTTCATTAATGAGGTGACATCTCTGACCTGAGAAAGATGTTTCTTTATTTCTTAAACCCTCAGTTGATTAGGTTTGGAAAAGCCTGAGAGACAGACGTGATTTAGCACAAAGACACACACTCACACACACACCACAGACAAGCTTTGAACTTTCCTTCTCTCTGACATTTGCTCTCTGTGGCCAAAAAGTCAGAACCAAGAAAGAGCAGAGGACTGTAGACTTGCTTTAATGAGCTGGTAGGGCAAAAGGGCTTTGGAAAAATAACTTGACGACAGAACGATTAAAGGGAAAATTGCAACGTGTCCAGAGAGAGACAAGATCTTCATTCTATCTATCCATCCATCCATCCATCCATCGCGCACAATCAGCAGCTCTCATACATTTATGTGACGATAAAATAGTTGAGAAAATAGCTGCCCATTTACTCTGCAATCTACAATTTATCCGGACACATTATCTGGATCAGGAACAATGCGTGTTAATGCGAGCTGTAAGTGCATGTGAACGGAATGTGATCGGATCTGCCTGAAAACATCATGAGGGAGTCTGGCTCGCACTGTGTTCGGATCTCAGGAAGGCATAAATACAATCAGTCCAACGTGCTGACATCTGTAGTTTAAAGTGACTCACTTTTTCTTTTGATAATTACACGTGTAGAATAATTCATCATCACCATTCAATTATTATTGAAGCGCGGCGATCACTCAAATTGACAAACTGTAGCCTCAAAGAACTTTCTCTTCTTTCTCAAATCAAGTTCCGTATGGACGTTTTCTCCTCCACTCTATAAACTTACCGACGGTACATCCATTCATCTGTCCATTCTGAAACTTTCATTAGTGCCACACAGTTAATCAATGCAAATGTATGGATTCAATTACCATCTTATTTATTACTAGACACCCCCACCTCCACCCCCACCCCCATACCAATAGCACCAACTGATTAACCATTTACATTTGAGTAAGTTCCCTCCACATCAACCACACTGTTTATTCCCGCATTCACATGACCATGAACAACATATCAGGCACGAAAACTAAAGGAGAACATGAGGAAGAGATGGATGTGTAGTGAAAAGCAGATTCAGCACTGGCGGGACAGGTGTGTGATATGTCGCTCCGATTACTGGTTTCCACCACTCCTCCCTCTAAGTTGTTAATAACGATATATACTCACACGCTAACGCACCCACAAAAGCTGCAGTATAGGAACAGGTGGGCCATTAACAGCCCATAATGTGGGACTCTATACGACCATATCCCGCTCAGTGCTGATGGGATGGAAACAGGAAAGACTGTCAGCTAGAAAACAGTGAGACAGGAGCTGAAAAAGAAAAGCTGAGACCAACAACCAAGTTCAGACAAACACATCCATAACTGCGGGAACACAACAACTGCACGACAGTGAAGGCTTCCCTTTTGATTCGGGATGTCTGTTCTCGCAAAGCTGATGCAGCAATCACTCAGCAGCTTAAATCTGCTGCTGCTGTTCTTTCTTGTTACCCTAGCTGCTTTTTTCTGTACTTCTACCACTTATCTGTCATATTTTTTTCTCTCCTTATGTGATGTTTTGCAGAGTTCACCGTCGTAAAAACCCCTATTAGTATTCGCATAAAATTAGAACTCTAATCAGCCATGATTGTCTACTTTTGCGCATATTTGGATGCAGATCATGGGTCCTCATTTACATCAAACATTTACAACATTATCTAACTATGAAGCAAGGAATCGCTGTCTGCCTGTCTGTCTGGATGTTATTCGTGTATCTTCAGAACCGTTCAAACACATTTTGTGCAGCATTGGGGGCCTGATCACGTGCACACGATCTTATGGGGAAGCAGACTTATACAAGATGGAGATTAGCATGCAACTTGCTTTACATAATGTGTTGAACTATTCATGTGCGAGAAGTGGAGGGAAGATTTTAAGTCTCTGTCAACAGAAGAAAGCTAGCTAACATCAGCCTCCAGGGTTAAAATGTTGACCGTTGCTGGGCAGTATCGTCAACTGCTCCGGGATGCTTCTCTCATTTGTTGTTGTGGTCTGGCTGAAAAATCGATGTAATAATCCAGATTGTTTATATTATTGGGGCAGCCCTGATGAGCCTGTGAGCAGTTCAGGAGGCTTAAGACTGGGTCTGTAACTGGGTCTTGCATTACCAGCAAGCCAAGGCACCAGCCAGGCACTGCACCAGTCTATTAAAATTAATATATATGATTGGGTGGCCTCAGAGAATGTATGTGTGTTGATGAATGTGAAGCTGTCAAAACTTCAGTTCAACCTTGTGTTAGTTGGTTTTCATACTGGACCGTTTATGAACGGACTCTAATAGCTGCCTAGAGGTATTGGTGGGCAATGTGATTATATATACAATGAATTACATTTGTGAACTTTTATATCATAGTATTTATACTATAATATCTTTTTCCTAAAATGTACAATATCATGGGATCTATATAATATTTCAAAATGAACTTACTGTACATTTCATCATCCTTGAGGATATGAAAACTATGCAAATGTAAACACAACTGTACAAGTGTGCTTTAGAATACAGATGGCAATCAGGTAAAAGTAATAACTAGTAGTGTTAAACATGGGACAACTGATCAAACACACATGAAAATGTCTAAAACTATTCACCTCCCCATAATGTATCAACTTTACACTGAAAATGGACGTATAGCACCTTTTCTGAACGGATGCTTTGAGTTGTATGTCATCTACATTAGCCAGTTACTCACTGATCTCACTCTGCCCTTCACACTCTTTTCACCTCCCTCCTCCTCTCACTCTCTCCACTGTCTGATAAAATACTTCCTCTTTTGTCTATGAAAACAGTTTCCATTTTCTGTTGCCACTTACAGCAGCTTCTGTCACCATCTTTTACTCCCTGTCTTGATCATTCTTTCTTTATCTTCCTTTCCTCCCCTTTGTTGTTCCTTCTAGTGTAAGCAATGTCACATTGCTCAGCACCTCTCTTATCAGAGTCACTTTCAACACAGATTCGTCTCTGACAATATCATTTCCCTAGAGGGCAGCTGCCTCCCATAAATGTCATATCTGTTTTTTGTTTGGACTGGCAGTGTGTGCATATAAGGTAAGTTATTGATGCATTAACTGCTTATAAAACGTTTTAGCTTTGCTAGATAGAGCTTCCTGATAACTGCAGCCAAGTGAACTACAAAATGATAATTTCATGTTAATCTGTCTGATTTGCAAAAAGTTTTAGTTTTTCTGTTGCATTGATGAAACCCTTACCATTACTGAAAATGTGTAGGAGTTACCACAAAAATGCCATTTCAGCCAAAAGTAAAGTCAAAGCTGCTTTTAAACTATTCAGTATAGGCATGCTGTTGTGCTCCAGGTTATGGTTTGATTTTTCCCCAAACAGTCAGCAGCTCTGTAAATGCTCCTGTCATTGATTTAAAGGAGTTTGCACGCACTGAAATATTTATTACACTTACTTGCCTGAATTTTTGAAATATAAAAATAAGCCTGGAGATGACCTGTAACAGCCCCTAATGGCTGGAAAACACTATGGATCCACATCATATAATCTGACATGGTCCAAGTTTAAAATTGATATCAATGTAACTGAAAATGAAAACTAACCTCAAAATATTGCTGCTTGAGACAAAAAGAAGTATAAACTAATTATAGTTCTTTATTTCCTTATTTTCGCTAACTTTATGCATATGAAATGGTCAGAAAAAAGTGCTTAGGTGGAAAGACATCCTGTACAAAGAGAAAAATGCATACAATTAGATATAATTGCATAAATTATACAGTTTAGGCCCTATAAAATTTATGTTCTCAGATTTGAAATTTCATTAGCTAGATAATGCGTCAATCATCCCTAGTATGTAACTGGCTCAGAGGGGATGAAAAAAGGAGTGGGTGTCCCATGTACGCAATCACTTGTTGGCTGTTGTAGATTCTAGGATGGGCATATGAACTCATATCTGGCCAAATGAGGTGTCAATCAAATGGCGACCATCTCAGTTTCACCCGTATTATTGAATAATGGCGTAATGGAATGTAATAAAAGTAGCTTTTAGACAGATAAAAGCATACGCGATCACAGTTTGTTGCTATTTCATCATTATCTATGCATGGACTACTGTGCTTTGGACTAAATGTACTAGTCGTTTTTACACTGGGCAATAAGCGGGCAATAAGCCGCCAATAGGCCTGTTTTGGGCTGCCAATATGCCTCCTCGGTGGGTACACTTATTTCCGCCTCCATTGCTATTTAAACACGAGGCATAAATGTGCCGACCTCTGCATGATGGGCGGAGGTGTCGATGACATGACTGTTGTGCAGCCACGCCCTGGAGTTTTAAAACCAGGAAACAGCTGATCACAGCAGTCAGTCCATCACTTCATCCACGGATGTCAACATGAGCAACTGGAAAGCTGCTGAGATCCAGGAGATGAAAGTGTCCCCTGGATCTCTGTAGCTGACAGCTAGCGGAGCTGTTTGGTTGAGTCCGCTAGCTGTGAAGCGGATGGAAAACTACGAACGGTCGCTACTTTCAAATTAAAAGCCCCCTGCTAAGAACCCAGTTCTAAACTCCAATCAGGTGCAATGTAAAGCTCTTATTTTGAAGACACATTTGTTGTCACTGTTCACTGCCCAACTTCGTGCTTCACGTCACGTCACATGTTTACGCCTACCCCAGAGGCGGCCAAGTGGCGGCTTTTGGAAAAGGAGGAATATTATGCCTCGTTTTTACAAAGAGAAGGCGGCAATTTGCCGGCCTTACATTGGAGCAAATGTGCTGCCTTCTGTGTAAAAAGGGCCTGATACTACCTCCAGAGGAGGATCAGGGCTGGAGCAAAATTTCCCCCCTCGCCACATCTGAAACTTTCACACAGAGGAGGAGGCGGAGAATTGGAGCAGGATCCCTGCATACAAACAGCTGTGTGAATGGGGCTAGTGAAAACACTCCACTGGTTATGTTACGTGTTGGTCAAAAGACAGTTTTTGGCATTTTTTTCGAGGACTGTTGATAAAAAGCCCATAGGCGATGAGGATAATGGAGCCATTGAGCAGAAAAAAGCTAAATTCAACCAAAAATATGAAGACAAGTACATTTCAGCATCATGGCGAAAGGTTGGGAACCCCCGCTGTCAGTCACAGAGGGTTCAGGCAGAGCAGGCAGGGGACATGAGAGGAAAAAACAGAAAAAACTTGTCTCTATGAATATCATCCAGTTTAAAAATCAGTTAATAAAGTTATAAATCAGTGAGGCCTGGCGTCTGATACACTGACACTGATTTCTGACATAACACGTGTGACAAGGACACGGCTGGATTTCAGGGCCGTGGTGTGGTGTTGTTGTCGGTTTCTCAGTTACTCCTGTAGACGGCCCCTGTTTGTGTGTTTATCCGGCATGTTGCTGCAGCATGTCAGATTACCTTCCGAGGATCATCCATTAAACACGGTTTCTCTCTCTCTCCTTGTTTATGTGCCACCTTTTTTTTCACCACCTGAAGGTGCTCTGAGCTTTTCCAGCGGGGGGTTCAGACTTTGGAGTCGTCTGCCTGGAAGCTCAAATTAAAAGTGTGAATTCAGTATCGTCTCTTCTATCACTTCCACAAGCAACCTTTTGCATGCTTGCTTCTTTTTTTTTTTAATGCTCAGTCCTCCCAGCGGTAGCGCCTTCTTTTATCTCTGTGGTGTAAGTGATGCTCTCTGTTCACCGTGCACTGATTCTCCTTTTCTTCTTCTTTTTTTAATAACATCTGAACCTTGTTTATAAAAAAGAGTTGCGACACAGGAAACCGTTATATAAAGTTTAGTGACAGCGTAAAACGCCACATGCCTTCTTACTAATGCCCTAATGCCGGCAATGCTCCACCGCAAAGCCGCGGATCAGTTTATGAGCGGCTTTGTCTCCTCCAGTTTATTGCGAACAGAGCTGCCTCTGTTATGAATTAAATGTCCTGAGAGCTGCAGACAGTCCTGGAGGTCAGAGCGGCTATGAATTTTGAGGAGGAAACAACTTGTCTGCGAGCAAAAAGACTCAAGTCGCTTTTATTAGATTTCCTCTCCTTTCATTTACTCAAACGCGGATGAATTCTAATCACAAGTCATGAATGTAATTTAATGTAATGCTTTTGAAGTCTAATTAGAATCTCTGGCTAAACATGAATGGGTTTGATTCTTTGCACATTCAGACGCTTTATAGGCTAACACAGCCTGACTCCGTCGTCGTCGTTGTTGTTGTTGTTGTTGTTTTATTCTGGGACACAGAGTCATTTTCAGCAGGCATGATACAGTGAAGTACTGTGTCAGCTGCTCGACACAGCTGTTGATTTAAATGTTAGAGACTGGGGGACGGCCAGCCTGTATTGTTTACAAGTCATATTAGTCGTCTTGTGACACCATGTTCTCCCTCATGACGTCTCTGCCTTTCACTTTTTTTTTTCTTGCATCTCGATTCAGTCAGAACCTTGGAGGAAATCTTAAGTTGGTCGAGTTTTGACGCAGCTGCATTCCCTTGATTACATAAAAAAAAAAAAAAAACACTGTGATGAGGCAGTGGAGGTACGTCTGACTAAGATCAAGTAAGGAATTAATGCAATCAAACCAAATCTTCAACCTGCTCAAAGTTATCCGCGACTGCGTTTCGTGGCTCATATTTGAATTTGTCGAAGCGGAGCCTCACATCGCCAGTCTGCACACACCGGCATCCTCTGTGCGTCTCCAGCTCGCTCCTTTGTTTGGTCTCTCGGAGACGTACAGCAGTCCCCTTTCCTCTTTTGTTTTTCTCAGTTTGCACTTTGCAAGCTGGAGATGGGGAATAGATCAAAAGCAGAATGGATGAGCTGTTTTGCAAGATCCCCCAGTCTTAACGGATTTCAAGCCTGGGTGAGACTGTGCATGTGTTGCTTGGCTGCGTGTGTGTGTGTGTGTGTGTGTGTGTGAGCGCGAGTGTTTGAGCGTGTGTATGTGTGCAATATGCATGTACATGCAAATTTATGTGTGTGCTCCCTAGTTCCTCTGTGCCTGCAAGTTTGCCTCTGTGTCTCAGTTTTTTTTCAGCCTGAGAAATGAATTCCTAACCAGACTTCTCCACATAACGTAGCTACAGAACAGCCTCGGCTGCAGTGTGAGCTTTTAGTCATTGTTCCATGTGTTTTCTCTCCAGGTTCACACTCATACGGCAGTCGTGTTACATTCTTTAAGGGATTCCAGTTCATCATGATCATCATGATTTCATATTGTTTTAGGGTCAAGAAAATCCAGTGCAGTAAACACATTAGGTTGCATTAAAGGTGCATTATGTAGTTTTGAGAAATTTGAATCATAGGGGGGAAATCTTCATTGACAATCTCATAAACAAACTGATCTTAAAGGACAACACGATATCATACTGTTTTACTTTATTTGGCGGACCCTGCCACCTCTAGCTTCAAACAGTGTTCTGGGGACCTTATTTCCCTCAGAGAGCAGCTCGTTTATTCAATCATGGAACAAATAAATACTTCTGACTTTATATTATTACCACAATAATATTGTCAATATTAAAAACATGAGATTTCATTTCTGCTGTAAAACGTCATAGTGCCCCTTTAACAGGAGACTAAAGGAAACAGAAAAATGACATCATGTGTAGACAAACATAAAAGAGCAAAGTCGAGAAAAAAGCAAAACCCTACTTAGCCCCAGGAAGGATGCAAGACGGTTATTACACACATGAGCTAATCCTTAATAATGCAGCCTCCCTGGACTCTGTAGGCGGTTACAGCACTGTACATTCTTCCTGTGGAGCGTTCCAGATATGCTATTTGCATAAGTAAAAGCAGGCAATCACATTTGGACAATCTAGTGTCCTTATGCGCAGTCCTTTTTTTAGCTCGTCATTCAAACAAAACCCCGAATGTTTATTGCACTCAAAGAGGAGTGAAAAGCTGGAGTAGATGAGGCCTGGATGCAGGTGATGAGGACTGTAAGAACCCTCTACAAATCTTGGCTGTCCTCAGTGTTTAAGGCCAAATGCACCATAAGTATCTGATGCACACATTATGAAGTAGCCTACATCTATTGTTTGAGTGGCCAAATGTGCATCGAAGCATTTTGAAGCTGCCTTTCGTTTTGGGTTTGTGTTCATGCATGTGTATGTGTTGTGGGAATACTTGCGCACGCTGAGGTCCCCATAGAGGAATATGAGTCTGAGACTACATATAAACAGTGATGTTTCCCCAAAATATGTTGGCATTTCCAATCTGATGCCTGCGGGGCACCATGGGAGCATTAAATGACGCACTTGAGGCGCATCAATTATCACTTTCAGTGCCTCTCCGCCAACATGGTCGCTAGAGATGAAGACATTTCGGACAGCCAGTCATGTCTGGGTGCACAGCCTGAGCAGGGACTGCGGCTGGGAGGGCATCCATTGTTTTCTGTGAGCCCTGCAGGGGGATGCAGCACTCCCAGAACTTTGAAGAGCTGCTCCGACGGCCGAAAGACCTCCTCTTCAACCCCGAGCTCGTGTCTCATTACGGCCGAACAATGAGTGCGCTGCCTCACTTCGGGATGAATTACCACATCTGAAGTAACACCATGCGATTTGGATGAAACAGTCAGAGTTTTAGACTCTCAGGAAACAACAGATTTTAAAAAAGTGTAGCCAGGTCAACTTTTTTCCCACGCTTGCTTCTCTCCTGACCAGAAGGAGATAATGGCAAGAATACTGCAAAAAGTTTTCTTCAATCAGCTCTTGACACAGATCAGTGTGCTCTGCCCAGTCCTCTTTCTACTGTATGATGATGCCAACCACCTACATCACCACCTGTGTCTGTCTGGCCCCTGAAGTTTGCCTCCAGCGTCGCCCTGATTAGGCTCATTCCTGTTGCTGATGAGTCATACCAGAGAGAGTTTCGCAGAAAAGACAGCCCATTTACTCCACTCACTGTTCCATAGAGGAAACATGCGGAAAAGTTACGCACAGACGCACTAATACAATGCCTCTCCTTGTCATTCAAACAGTGTGATCATTGTGAGGAGGAGTGGGTGTGCTCCAAATAAAACCGTCCTCTGTTTTTGTTTTAAAGGGGACGATAGCTGCTGATTCAACCGGTGGTAATGCCCGCCGATGGGCAGGAACTGCATCTACTTCAGCATATTTTCATCAAGCTGAGATAGCATAATGTTGCTATAAGAGCAATAAAAGTCCAATCGTCAGAGGCCCACGAGGATATTGGGCTTCTGTAATGCAGGCACGCACGCAGAAAACACACTCGCACACATCACCGTCCTCGACACAGACTCATTTGCACTGCCGTGACACCTGAATGCTTTAGCCTCGGTGTAAGTGGGCTGTGTGACATTATGCTTGATAATGGTAGCTATTGCTTCTCTCACATATGATGGATGCGTCTGTCAGCGCACGGTCTCGACACACACACCTATTGGACACGGGCGTTTTTTTCCTGACAGAAAATATCAGCCAATCCCGACGCTTCACTGAGCAGCCCCTCTAATCTTCTCCTCATGCTGTAATTCCAGGTTGCAGGAGCGAACCCCGGGTAATCCGTCGCAGGGGTGCTTCATTCCACTTGTTGTCACCTTCTTCGTCTCTCTCTCTCTCTCTTTCTGTTACCTCTTTCGCCCTTTCTCTTTATTTTGCACTTACATAAACCTTCTCCGTGTGTGTGTGTGTGTGTGTGTGTCTTTCCCGTCTCTCACTTTGCCATCTCTTTCTGTTGTTTTCTCCACCTTATGTTCTGGCTCCCTAGCTGGCTGCTCCTCATACTTTCGCATTGATTTTACTTCCATTCGCCAGCCTCACCGCACCTATTCAGCAAAGTGATTGACATTCCCCTGCATCTTTCTATTCCTCTCCCAGTCTTTTTCCTTTCACTCCTCTCCTATTCCCCTCTCTCTTATTAGACCCCATTCTTCCTCTCGTCTCGGCAAAGTAAATAGTGCGCGGCGCCCATCGAACACTCTGAACTCTTTGTCTGACTTCACCTCCTAGATTTGCGGAGCTGTGCTGCACGGTACTTATTTATTGTAATTGCGCTGTAAATACCAAATTAATGGCACCGCAAATGAGAAACATCAAGTAACAGCTATTTATATTGTTGTACACAAACCCAGTCTGCTGTACGGCAATATGCAGCGTCCTCTCTGTATGATAAAAGCTTATGAGTCTAATAGATTCTCAGGTTGCGCTGTCTGTATAATGAGGTTTTGTGCAATGGTTCATCGCTGTTGCCTCAGGATTAATGCGATGGTTAGGGCTCCCATCACGTTAGAGTTTAGACACAACCTGTAGAATTATTACAAATTGCACTCTGAGGGGAATGGCATGTAAAAAAACAAAAATTACGGATGTTCTCCCCTGGCCGTCAGATTAATGGCCAACGCGTTGCGCTTTGATTAATATTACATGAATGTAATTAGTTGTGTATTGGTGTCTCTCCAACTTTTAGACACTTTGTTGTCATCTTTTTTGTTTATGCTGTGCAACGAGCAGCCTCCCATTTGTTACTGAGCCAATCAATAACACATGTAATTTATTTGGAAGAATAATAACACTAAAGGTTTTCAGTCTGTTTGATGAATGTCACGGTGTGCTCCCTTAGCGTTCGTTCCTGCTTACGTTAGCTGATGTATACATCTTCCTTCCAGCTAGTCGGTGGAGTGACTCACACACACAGAACAGCTCTATTTTCCTCCTCCTCCCGGCTCAAAGTGAGCTGACGACAGGGGCCACCAAAGGGCTGGTTCCTCCCCTGCCAGCGTATGCTTCTTCTCCCTTCCTGCTCACAGCTCCCTCGTCTCTCCACCTCCTCTTCCTGTGCAGGAGTGACCTCATCCCATTACCCTCACAGTCACCCACACCCCCCCATGCTCAGACCTTCGGTGACACCTGCTGAGCCCAGCCGAGCCACAGACGGCCACCTCCCACCACCTCCACAGGCTCTGACAACTGATTGTGTACGGTGATTGCCGAGCGCCATATTTCTCGAGGTCCCTTCTTCGGGGCGTGTGTTCACATCAACCTCCCTCCCCTAGTTTCTCGAGGCCATCAGCAGCAGCAGAGTGCGGATGGTGTTGTTTCCGGGGGCTCGGTTAGTCTATTTGTGTGAGCAAGGTGCTGTTTCTTCCAACAAGTGCACCAGAGGAAATGGAAGGAAAGATCTTTTTGATCATATACTCTCAAAGGAAATCTTTGATACCGGGAGCTCTCTCCCTGTCTCTCTCTTCCCTTTTCTGTTTTTTTTTAGATCTCACATCAGAATTCATCACCCAGTGTCAGGAGACCGGTTAAATGGCTTCCAAATGTAGATACTGATCAACATGAATGGGTTGGATTCTCTTGAGAGTTTTGGCAATTTAGCCTTGGAATAAAAAAACTATGACCGATCTTGCCGAGTTTCCTTTTTTTTTCTTTTTTTTTTTTCAAGTCGGACTTCAAACGCTGATATTCTCCCGTCTGACGTGACTATTCCCAAATGGTTTAGTATGTAATCGCCATGCTCGTTCCTGTGACATGGATTGGATCGCCCCAACAGTACATCAAGGCCAAATTAGATGCCGTAGTTTCTCATTTACTTCTCCTATATAATATTCATAATGGAGAGAGGTTGATTATCATGATAAGGGATATTATTTCGCTGCAGTTCAGCAATGTTTACATGATGAGATAGATCACAGAGTTTGAATGTAAAGTGTTTTGAATTGTCATATGAGCCTCACAGGTTGTTTTTAGGAATATTTAATGAAATGCTGATTTTTCTTTTTTTTTTTTTTAAACTAATTTCCATAACAATAAGACACACTGTAATCTTGGACGACCTTAAAATACCCCTCTTGTATTAAATCTAAACCTGAGGATAAGTTACATCGATGAAGGTTGCACAAACTAATACAAAAAGACGTGTTTTGCATGTTATCTTGATTTATTATTATTATTATCTTTGGTGCCAACACGTGCACCAGCCGCATAAGTGAAATGATATCTTGGAAAAGAAAGGAAAATTGTTTTTCTTCTGGACACTCTGTGTCACTGGTGCACTGGTATCACATAACTCTTACCATGTACTGGTAATCACCAACAAATGACCTCACGCGGCACACCACAGCACCAGTAGAGTCAGTTGTTATGTCAAAACTACGAAAAACACTTTTTTTACCGGGCAACTTTGCATTTTTTACTTTATCCTGTACTTGGACAGATTTTAATAAGCTCCGGTGTTGCAGAATGTTCCCGACCATTAGAGGAGCTATGTAAATCCTTCAAGGTCAGAGCATATAAATCACCCCAGGTCCTTTCCTGTCAATGCCATTATGGTAAAATTGTTGAAGAATGTGAAGCAAGAGGCGATTCACAAAAATGCTCTGCAGACACGGTCGTTGTGTAGTTTGGGGATTAACAAACTTGGGTCGAGCGACTAAATGTGCGAAGCAGGAGAGATGGCCGAGACAGATTGAAAGTGGATGGGAGGAGAGGCACCATGTGAGGTGGAGGTGTGAATCCCCACTTGAGCTGTAATGAAAATGAGAATTTGGCTCTGCGCCACAGGATTTGCTGGTAATTGGTTTAATGAATGCATTCTGTTGCCTCTGATTGAACACATGCCCCATGTTCGGTCCTCGAGGAGCTGCACACGTGTTGTCTTTGTTTCCTCCCGCAGCCCCACTAACTTTGCACCTCCTCTCACGAGCGCGACGATCTGTCCACCGCTCTCTATTTGTCTTTTGTGAAGGTCATACATTAGAGAAGAGGGAGGCAATTAAGCACAGATTGTTTCTATTGGCCTTTTCCAGCTGATGGACTTAGTGACTGATCTGTTTGTGTGTGTGTGTGTGTGTGTGTGTGTGTGTGTGTGTGTGTGTGTGTGTGTGTGTGTGTGTGTGTGTGTGTGTGTGTGTGTG
>OMLP01045249.1:0-12598 GCA_900302685.1 Spondyliosoma cantharus | reverse complement strand
GGCCAGTCAAGTTCATCCACACCAAACTCTCTCATCCATGTCTTTATGGACCTTGCTTTGTGCACTGGTGCACAGTCATGTTGGAACAAAGTTGGGAGCATTGAATTGTCCAACATCTCTTGGTATGCGAAAGCATTCAGAGTTCCTTTCTGGAACTAAGGGGCCAAGCCCAGCTCCTGAAAAACAACCCCACACCATAATCCCCCCTCCACCAAACTTTACACTTGGCACAATGCAGACAAGTAGCGTTCTCCTGGCAACCGCCAAACCCAGACTCATCCATCAGATTGCCAGATGGAGAAGCACGATTCGTCACTCCAGAGAACGCGTCTCCACTGCTCTAGAGTCCAGTGGCGGCGTGCTTTACAACACTGCATCCGACGCTTTGCATTGCACTGGCTGATGTATGGCTTGGATGCAGCTGCTCGGCCATGGAAACCCATTCCATGAAGCTCTCTATGCACTGTTCTTGAGCTAATCTGAAGGCCACATGAAGTTTGGAGGTCTGTGGTGATCGACTCTGCAGAAAGTTGGTGACCTCTGCTCACTATGTGCCTCAGCATCCACTGACCCTGCTCCATCATTTTACGTGGCCTACCACTTCGTGGCTGAGTTGCTGTCATTCCCAATCACTTCCACTTTGTTATAATACCGCTGACAGTTGACTGTGGAATATTTAGGAGAAATTTCATGAATGGACTTGTTGCACAGGTGGCATCCTATCACAGTACCACACTGGAATTCACTGAGCTCCTGAGAGCTACCCATTCTTTCACAAATGTTTGTAGAAACAGTCTGCATGCCTAGATGCTGCTTTTATACACCTGTGGCTATGGAAGTGATTGGAACACCTGATTTCAATTATTTGAATGGGTGAGTGAATACTTTTGGCAATATAGTGTATCTCTCATGTTATTCTCCAGCTTCCTCCTGTAGTTTTCCTTAGCCTCCCTGATCTTCATCTTTAGGTGTCCCTGTATTGTTCTCACCTCCTCCCTGTTGCCAGCTCTGAAAGCCCCCTCCCTTGATTGAGGATTTCTTATTGTTATTGTTATTCGTGTAACAATGCACAGTCTCAGCTGGGACAGTAGAGTCTACACAAAAGTTGATATAGTCTGTGTTGCACTCTGTGAGCCCATCAATGTCCTTTCCATGCGGCTCACAAAGTGACTGCCAGTCCATGACCTCAAAACATCCCTGAACTGAATGTATCAGTGGAGGGGGGTGATATAATTGTTTGCGACAAACTATGCCACAGTAGGGCCAACAACTGAAAATACTCTGTAACCTTTGTTTTTTAGCTGGGTGCATGGAGTGGAGAACAGCAACTGGTCAGCAGATTGCATTTTGCAGATTTATGCTGCATTTTGAACCAGCTGCAGGTGTGATAGGACTGACTGACTGATTCATATAGAGAGAGATTGCATAATCAAGGCGAGAGGAAATGAAAGCATCAGCTGAAGTTTCAGTATCTTTAACGGATGGGAATGACCTGAGATGGAAGAAGCTGACAACTGAGTTGATCAAATTTTAAACCAGAATCAAAGATAACACATTTTTTTTAACAAAACAAAGATTTTTTGCATGGGACTTTAAATGTGATCACAAGAGATTGAGGGCATTGATGGATAATAGATGTAGAGTTGTCTGCATGGCCAAAAATTAGTACCTCAGTTTTGATCTGCTTGAGCTGAGTAAAGGTTTTTACCATCAAGGATTTCACATCCTCAATACAATTTAAAAGGGAGTTAACACTGCATGGACTGCACAAGGTCTGAGCTGGGAGCTAACAATAATAGCAGATATTATATTCTTTGAAAATAAACCAAAGAAAGCATCTACAATTAGAATAAAATTGGACCTTAAATGGAACCATGTGGTAAGCCACAGGAGATGCGAGCAGGAGAAGAGACGTAGTTTAACAGAGGCTGAACCAGTAGTGTAGGCAGAAATCATAGCGTGGGCACAGAGAAATTTAGGTGGGCCTACTTAACCCAAAACTAAGTTCTTACTAGGTTCTCAAACACATTTGAACTAAAATAGGACATAAAAACTATTTCAACAATTCAACTACTTGCTCGAATGCACATCAGTTTAATTACACAAGCCAGATTCTAGGTAATGTTACAGGCATCAAGAGGAATATTAAAAGTGTCACATAGCAACCACTTATTCTCAAAAACACAGCTGACAGACACACCAGCATCAGTATTAAGTGCATGGATACAAGTACACAACAGCAACAGTATGAAGTGCATGGATACAAGTACACAACAGCAACAACATGCTCAATAACCTTAAAAATGAGACATCTAGCTGGCAAGGCGGCTGTATACCCACATGCACCACCCATACAAGTGGGCATGCACACACACAGCACACACTTTTGAGTGCATGGCTGGGGGTACCTGTGCTTTGGAATGGAGGCGTGGATGTCGTGGAGAATCGGGAGCTAACTCACACAATGCTGCTGCTGAAAGGCAGAGGACTGAATTCGCAGTCATGCACATGTCATGACTTTGGACGGGCTTAGGAGAAACTGACGTCTGAGAAAGATGGCTGAACTTTTTTTCATGCAAAGAATTCTTTTTCCTATCTGATGTGCTTTTGAGCACTTGCACATAGAATGCAAATGTTTTAGTGTGGCCAGGTGGAACTTTGTGGAAACACAAAGGGCTTCAAGGGTGGAACTGATGCAGGTGTGTGGTCTAGTCAGACCTGTGAATCAGTACGGATGGGTGATTACGACATAAAAGGCACCTGTGGGCAACCCGTGCGGGCGATTCTCGGCTTTGTTTTTCTGTGGAGGGCTGGCACTCAGCCTGTTGTGTGCTCCGTGGGTGAATAAAGTTGGCTGACTGGGACTGCGGTGAGTCTCGCTTTGTGAGTACAAGTTAACTGTGTGCGATAACGTTGTGGCATCTTGGGTGCGCTTCATAAGATTCAAATTAATTAATCTGGTTTTAGGAAGTCCCAGTGTCGGGGAGGGGTAATAATCAGTAATCATATTAATAATTAACTATAATATCATTATATTACAGAGATGTCAAATCACAACTCAGGGAACTGAAGCTGTTATATAGATCAATGGTGTCTTCAAATCCACCAAACAACTTTGATAAAACAGTAATTTTACCTTGCCTACAAGGTAACAAGGTTACCTGATCTATAGTTTGTAACTGTGGTGTTGTAATGTATGAATACATCACTATGGCCTTGACTGGATCCCTGTCATTATCTGGTGAATGGGACCTCTCTGTGCCTGTCAGCTAGCTAGTCAGTGCTAGGATCCTGTTGAAACTGTGCAAGCTGTTTTTTGTAGTTTTTGTACCAGTCACTGTTTAATTTGGTGTAAGTTGCATTGTAATGTGATAATATACCTCTGTGACTAAATCGCATATTGGGGCATGCTATCACAAATTTCCCATTGGTGCCGGTGTGAATGGTTATTGAAGCGACATATTGGCGGGTAAGCATTTTGCATATTCGTGTTGTTGATTTGTGACTTCCCGGATGTGGGAAAGACGTAAGGACAGAAAAAAAACATATGTCACTCTCAGTAGAGTATGGTGTATCCTGAAACCAGACTGAAATGTGTACACTATGGAGAATTTGTCTAAATAGGAGATGAGAAAAAAGAAAAAAAAAAAAACATTTTTAAGGATTTTGGATAAAAAAATGAAAGCTATGATTTTGGATGGTAATTATCAGAAACAGACAGATGTAAATTAGCTTTTTATATCAGACTGTGAATGTCTTTAAAGTATCTTTAAATCAGGATGGGACATAGCCATTTACCAAATGGTGAACTTGACCTATTAATTATTGAGATTCATCTTGTGTTTAGAGTGCAGACAGAAATAAAAATGCACTCAGGAGAACATGGATGCTTTCATCATTGGTAGTCACGCACTAAAGCCCTTTTCTGGTCAAAATCAGTATTACAAAAACACTTTATACTTATGTAGCCCTTTCCGGGCTACCGTGAGTTCTTCTCGTACAAACCACGCACACAGTACCGGGGTTTAAGCCTCTTTTATTGCTTAACCCCACCAAACACAATAATGCAGACACGGGGATCAAACGCGGCTCGTCCATCTCGTCCTGCTCTCCAGGGTCCAGCACGCTACTGGATATAAAGGGAGAGAGTGATTAGTAACTGGGTGCCAGCCCTGCCAATCACTCACCTGGCGCTGCTCTCTTGAGCCCTGTCCACCTCTCTCTCTCTCCCGCAGCCGCGTTTCCGCATACCTCCGACTTAGGCCGGGGAGCCATCCGGCCAAACCTACTTTCATACGGTGAAGCCTCTGGAGGGAAGCGTGGTCTGAACAGTGGGTGAACAGCCGCCCCAGCAGGTAATACTGCCGAGCACCGACCGCCCACCGGATTGTCAAGCACTCCTTCTTGATGGTGCTGTATAGAGACTCCCTCTCGGACTGCTTCCGGCTTCCGCCCCCTGTTCGAAGCATCAGTCTGCAGGAGAAAAGGGAGAGAAAAGTTGAGTGTGTGGAGGAGAGGCTCCCCATAGAGGGCATGTTTGACCTTCTCAAACGCCAGCTGGCACGGCCCCGTCCACTGGACCGGATCTGAGGCACTCTTTCGGGTGAGGTCAGTCATGGGGCTGGTCCGGTCCGCAAAGCTTTTTTGGCTTGGGTCTCGGGCAGGCAGCAATTGCAGCTCTCTTATCTACCTGGGGACGTACCTGCCTGCCACCCAAGTGATACCCCAGATACCGTACCTCCCCCCGTCCACCCGCACACTTCTTTGGGTTGGCCGTGAGCCCCACCCGCTGCAGAGACTCAAGCATCGCAGCCACCTGCCGCATGTGCTCGACCCAACTGCCACCGTGGATGATTACATCATCCAAGTAGGCAGCTGCATACGTGACATGTGGGCGCAGCACCCGGTCCATGAGGCACTGGGTGGCCGGGGAAGACCATCTTGTCCTTAGACCCTGGAGACAAGGGAATCTGCCAGTAGCCCATGGTCAAATCCAGTGTCGCGTAGAAGTGAGCCGTGCCCAACCGATCCAGGAACTCATCGACCAGGGGCATCAGGTAGGCATCAAATTGTGAAACATCATTCACCTTGCGATAGTCCACACAGAACCAGACAGTCCCATCCTTCTTAGCCACCAGAACCATGGGGCTAAACCAGGCACTGCTCTTCTATTACCCCCATCTCCAGCAGCACCTCCCCTGTCAGAACACACCACCTCATAGACGACATCAGTCCCTTAGGATCTCTTTCGGGATCCCCACTCGGGAGATGACCTGAAACAGCGCCTGTGGGGACTATCTGCTCCAGCATCCGGCCCTCCAAAGCAGACTCCCACGGCTGCAGCCACCTGGTCGCAGCATCCTTCAGCTGCTGGGCAAACGTGAAGGGATGGCCAGCAGACCCCAGCCGGATGGTCTAGAACTGAAGGCGGTGATCCTCCAGGGAGAAGCCCATCCGGTCCAGGACGGCTTTCCTCACGGCGCTGCTCTCCTGAGCCATCTCCACCTCTCTCTCTCTCCCGCAGCCATGCCTCGACCATGCTGACCTCCACAACTTATACTTTCCTCTTTCCTCTTGAAAAACACAAATGTTTTCACTCAATTCCACACACCGAAACAGAATGAATCTTCTAACTGATTTTTTTAAATAGAAAGGTATGTATGTATGTATAGTTACACTTAACTTAAAGCACAAGAAGAAATGATTCTGCTTATGTGAGCTTTATGATAATGCAGCTCTATAGTTAACATTTGATAGTGACATTTCCCCGTCAAGCATTTCTTGTGTATGCACAATTGATGCCCCTTTTTGCCCATACAATACATATGCATGCAATACACTAATAAAAACTAAGAAATCATATATAAGGGCCTGTCTCTCATAAAAGCTTTACTGAAATAACAACCTTACTTACTTCCACTGGTTCTGCTGCTCTGCAGCTCTGGCACTCTGGAGCCCTCCGGAGCAGATACACAGTGCTTCTATTTCTGCCGGATGCCGGAGCATGGCCCATCAGTTCAGTAGAATTCCACACAGAGCAGACAGGAAGTCACACACCGAAACAACAACATAACATCCGGTTAATTTTCATTATAAAACACTTCTGGCATCACACGTGTCGACACCAGAACAAAAATCTCAAAAAGAGACAAATCCAAGCACTTCTTCTAATCCTTTGGTTGGGAACACCTCTTGTTGTTATGTTTATAACACAGACGTATAACTGGGGTCGTGTGTAATTATGTAATTATCGTGGGAACTCCTCAGCCCTCCGCCATGCAGGACTCAAAACGCTGCCGGTGGGTTATGTCGGACAACAGATCAGTGTGTACATCAAAGACAGGGACAGAGAGAGAGAGAAAGAGAGAGTGTGCGTGTGTGTGTGTGTGTGTGTGCGTGCGTGCGTGCGTGCATGGGTGGGTGCGTGTGTGCGTGTGTGCGTGCGTGCGTGTGTTTGGTTGACTGAGTAAAATAGGCTGCATGGGCATGAAGGACAATGAGGGAATGTAATACCGATTGATTGACTGTGTCTTAGACTGCTTATATTCAAAGCAGGAGAGAGAGAGAGAGGGAGGGAGTAACCAGGCAAGCAGATCCAACCTTTTTAACATATGCTGAAAAATTTGCAAGCAACATTCGATAAACTCTGGGCTTTGTCATACTGGCATGTCATCGCTGGTCCAGGACTGGCTGAAACTGTATCAATTTAGGGTGTTTAAAAGGCAAAAGTGATTTCAGATATGGCTTTTATAGTCATTTCAACTCTGGATGACAGAGTGTGATCTTTATGATCTTTAAAATTGCCTTATGTTTATTGCAGCTCATTCTGCCACTCCAGTTGATGTCGTCAATGTCACATTTTAATGTGTGTACTGAAAATTAATGCAGTTAATTTAAGCCACTCCACTATTGTAATGTAATGTATGTTGATTCATTTTAAAGCCCAATTAGTGATAAAACCTGTGTTCTGTCATTTACCAAATTTGTGGTGTGATGGATTAAACACAGTCAGGCATACACACACACAACTGTGTTTTTGTTATTAAAGCGAAACTCTTGCCAAAATGCAACCTAGGCTTTATTTGTGAATGCGTATGAGTGTAAAGCATAATTTTGACAAAAGAGACACAAAGAGGCTGTTCGAATCCAGGCTCCCCTGGGTGGAACTGAGCTACATGTCGAAGTGTCCTTGAGCAAGATTCCGAACCCCAAAAATTGCTCCTGATGTGCAGTTGGCACCATGCGTGGCAGCCTCAGCCTCATCAGTAAGGGTCTATCAGATGAGCTGCCAACTCATTCAGGGTGTACCCTGGCCTTCGCCCATCGAGTTAACTGGGATAGGCTCCAGAAACCCCCCTGAAAAAGGGGCAACATCACTGCAACCCTCAGCGAAAAAGCGGAAGAGAAAACGAAACGAAACGAAACATATCATTACTTCATTTTTTCTTTTTTTGTCAGTTTTCTGCCTTTAAAGAAATGGGGCATCAGAACATCATCTATAAGATTTCATCAATATTACCAACTCTTCCTTGATATTCCCCAAGGAGGGGACATTCTCTCCAAGCCTTCTTGCCTTGAGGCAACAGTTCTAACCAATGCACCACCGTAGGAGTTTAGAGTTGTTTTCTACTAAATGTTACAGACAGAAAAGCTGTAATATTATTTGGCAACTTCTGTGTTGTGTAATCATTAGTACATTGTTTTTTAATCTGTTATTATTGGTAATTGCAACTTTTGTTGCCAGTCATTTTTCCATGGAATACTTTCTTTTTTTAAATGTCTTATTTATACTGTAAATACTGTAGAAAATGAAAAAATGTTTAGCACTAAAAGTAACAGAACAGTTCCCGCTCACAACAATGACAATTACCAATAAACTGTAAGCCGGGATGGTGTGACTGTCTCCCTTTAAGCAGCTTTGTAATCCAACCTTGAACCATGGTGTCTCTTTGGAGACTTTGTAAAATATATCTATAAATAAAATAAATTAAAACTGTGCCAGACATCATTCAGTGACTGAGAGTGTGAAGCTGAGGGAGGAAGTTTGAAGTGAATCTTTATAACAAAAGGTGTATCCAAGGCTGAATCTAGTACTCTCAACATCGTTAGGAGTCATTTTCTGACTCTCAGGGGGTGTCTTAAAGACACAGCGCTGGCTGAGAGATTCTTTATAAATCAAATTCCAGTTAGCACACAGTTGATAATCCTACACTATTAAATAACTGGGGCCAGATACCAAAAAATCTGTGTAGATTTAAGATATGTGTATGAACAAAGAAAGAAATATGCATATGCATTCTTTTGTCAGATTTATAAATGCTGATTCTGTTTTATAAATCTTAAATCACTATGGAAACAGCCACACATGCACAAAGCTTCATTTAGACTCCCAAAACTATCCATAAATGGATGTAAGAACACCCTTAAACATCTGATTGTATATCAAAGCTTGTTCCCACTCCACCAGTCATTAGACCTGTCAATGAGAAGAACGGCAAAGAAGAAAAAAGGTCAAACTCATTGTGTTTTAATAGCAAAGGTTCTCCAACAGCATCAGAACGCACAGCTTTTGCTATTTATAGTGCCCTCACATATACCTGTTACCCATCAATGCTCAGTTAACGTCAGAAGGATGATCAATGATTAATCTGTAGAGCTCATACTGAAACAGACTTCGCAAAGTGCTTTGCAATTCCGGATCAAATGAAAAGATCATTAATAGAAAGATCATAGCTCCAATTTTAAAAAAATAAGGAGAAAATACAGTTCATTTTATAAATGTGTGTCTGAGTGACATTTTACCGAATGCTGTGGTTGCCGTGGCTACAGCAGATCTTGATCTTGCTTGTTGCTACGGGATTTGTAAACGGGTAAAGAGAAAGTTGCACTTCCTGTGTGTCACCTGTTTGTCTTTAGGGCCTGTCTGAGTAAACTGTAAAGTGTATCATGGAGAAAAAACATTCCGCCCTTATATAGAGCCCCTGGTTTTATAGTAAGCAGCAGGAAGTAGGGATCTGCGATATAGCTTCTTCACACTTGACACTGTCGCCTGAAGGAGCTCCCTGGTGCTGTCCAGATTTCACAAAATGCATCTTTAAAAAGTTATGTATCTAACCCCCTAATGAAGAAGTTAAACTCGAGGAAGTGTACGTGAGGTTGAGCAGTACCGGCTAGAGATAGTTGGGCTCACCTCCACGGACAGTCTGGGCTCTGGAACCCAACTCCTTGAGAGAGGCTGGACTCTCTTCCGCTCTGGAGTTGCCAGCGGTGAGAGGCGGCGAGCTGGTGTGGGCTTTCTTATAGCTCCCCAGCTCAGCCGCCATGTGTTGGAGTTTTCCCCGGTGAGAGGGTTGTTTCCCTGCGCCTTCGGGTCGGGGATAGGTCTCTCACTGTTGGTTTGGCTTACGGGCCGAACAGCAGTGCAGAGTACCCGGCCTTTTTGGAGGCCCTGGGAGGGGTACTGTAGAGTGCTCCAACCAGGGACTCCGTCGTTCTACTGGGGGACTGCAACGCTCACGTGGGCAGCGACAGTGTTACCTGCAGAGGTGTGATTGGGAGGAAAGGCCCCCCGATCTGAACCCGAGTGGTGTTCTGTTGCTGGACTTCTGTGCTAGTCACAGTTTGTCCACAAGGAACACCATGTTCAAGCATAAGGGTGTCCATCAGTGCATGTGGCACCAGGACACCCTAGGCTGGAGGTCAATGATTGACTTTGTGGTCGTGTCATCTGACCTCCGGCCGTATGTCTTGGACACTCGGGTGAAGAGAGGGGCTGAGCAGCCCTCCATCAACACTGTTTACGGTGGAGGTGGGGAGCTATTGACCTCGACTGGGCACATCGTCGCGCGGTGGAAGGAATACTTCGAGGATCTCTTCAATCCCACTGACATGCCTTCCATAGAGGGAGCAGAGGCTGGGGACAGAATTTCTAGGCGCAGTCAGGGGCCGGAGGGGGTCTGGTTCAGGGGCCACTGGATTTCATCTCTGCTTTTCTTGGACGATGTTGACTCCTTTGAGCCAGGACCAGGACCTCCAGCATGTCCTGAGGCGGTTTGCAACCGAGTATGAAGCAGCTGGGATGAGAATCAGCACCTCCAAGTCTGAGGCCATGGTTCTCGACCGGAAAAAGGTGGCTTGCTCCCTTCGGGTTGGGGGAGAGCTCCTGCCTCAAGTGGAGGAGTTCAAGTACCTTGGGGTCTTGTTCATGAGTGAGGGGAGGAGGGAGCACGAGATTGACAGGCGGATCGGTGCAGCGGTTGTATCGGTCTGTCGTGGTGAAGAGAGAGCTTTGCCTTTCGACTCAGCTCTGGATTTACCGGTCAATCTACGTTCCTACCCTCACCTATGGCCATGAACTTTGGGTCATGACCGAAAGAATAAGATCCCGGACACAAGCAGCCGAAATGAGTTTCCTCCGCAGGGTGGCAGGGGGCTCCCTTAGAGATAGGGTGAGGAGCTCTGTCACCAGGAGGAGCTCGGAGTAGAGCCGCTGCTCCTCCACATCGAGAGGAGCCAGCTGAGGTGGCTCGGGCATCTGTATCGGATGCCCCCTGGACGCCTCCCTCAGGAGGTGTTCCTGGCATGCCCCACCGGGAGGAGACCCCGAGGAAGACCCAGGACACGCTGGAGTGACTGGGAACGCCTTGGGATCCTCCCGTAGGAGCTAGAGGAAGCGTCCGGGGAGAGGGAAGTCTGGGTGTCCCTGCTCAGACAGCTGCCCCCGTGACCCAGCCCCGGATAAGCGGAAGAAAATGGATGGATGGATGTATCTAACTTACTGAGAAGCCAGGGTAAACAGAAATATTTAAAGCACTGATTTTAACAAGGTGACAATTTTAGCAAGCATTTAGGTATTCTTTCTTTCTTTGCCAAAAAAAAAGCTTTAAGAGGGCCTTAACATACTCAAAATTCATGAAACTTTACAAAGAAATTCACAAGTAGTGGAAATCTAAGTATGTCATGAGTTTTGGCCATGGGCAGGGCGAAATGGCTCACTAGCACTCGTTAAAATGCAGCCCCTGGTACTACTTTCACCAACATGTATTTAATTAAGTGTATAGATGTATCGCACGTCGACCTACAAAAAAGAATCTTGTGCTCATGAGCTAAATTCGACAATCAGCAATTTTGAATTTAGCACTCATTTCTGGGGCGATTTGCACGTGTTATACTTTAACAAACTCATCCTTTAATGAGATTGACTTCAAATTGCCTTTATTTCGAGGAGATGAGGAATTGAACCCCTGACAATGGGGGCATTAGCCATGTGTTTTACCCATACAGCCACGGCATAGCAGTGGATGTAGTAATTTAGCAGCAGTTGTAGCAGTGCCAGGGATGTGGAATACTCTAACATATCTAGACTTACACAATTTGTGTGAAATGTGATTAAAGTGTGAGTGACTGGAATTTTTTCTTACAGTGAGAAGATCACAAGCCAAACCCCTGACTAAAGGAATTATGAGCTATGTAGTTTACCAATTCTGCCACAGAGACATAATGAAATTACATGTACAAACATGTGGGTGTGAGGATGAGGGTATGAGGACTTGAACCCCTGAAATTGTGATTGTGAGCAATGTACTTAACCAATTTTGCAAGTTTGTGAATATGTTGATTTTTTTTTAAGATGGGGAGATGGAGACTTGTACCCACATCCAAGGCTTCATGTGACATGCTTTATCCTCTTTTCCATGGAGAAGCAATCATTAGCATAATCTGCTGAGGGTCTCAAATAGGGCTACTACACTACTAATAGTAATACTGCACAGCCGTAGTAGTAGTGGTAGTATTAAAAGCTGCAGTACCAGCAGCATGAGTAGCAGTTATTAGCGAGCAAGCAAATAGTTATTAGAGGGATTCTAAATCTATGTCAAAATTGTCTTGAAAAAAGCTCAATATTTTAAAAAGTAGAGTAGGCATACAAATGTTGAATAGAAGCAAAACATTCCTAAAAGACCTGAACATTTTGATTTGATTTCTGTAGCTGAAAGAATGGTGGAGTTTAAAAGTGGCAAAAATGTATGGAATAGAAATAATAATAATGACGATTTGAATAACTAGTGTGTGAATGCATCCACATTCAGGCTCTAATAATGTGACTGACTGTGTAAAGAAAAAAAACTGTGTCCGGTGTGTTTCTTCCTGTCGCTGTCAGACTGTACAACCAGCACTACTCCCAGTAGACCTCACTCTGCACTGTGCAATACAACTATACATAACTCATTTCTCATATTTGGTTTGCATCTGGTCAATTTTTCACTGCCACACTGTTTATAATCACATGTTAATTTTGTTCAATATTATGTTTATATGTATATACAATTATATTTCTTACCTTTTCATTGTATTGTTTATTTTTTACTATTGTTGCTGTATTCTGTAATATTACTGTCCTTTGGCTGGTGTGGCAAAGAAATTTCCCCGTTTGTAGAACAATAAAGGAATACTGATTCTCTCTCTCTCTCTCTCTCTCTCTCTCTCTCTCTCTCTCTCTCTCTCTCTCTGTGTGTGTGTCTCTCTGTCTGTCTGTCTCTCTCTCTCTCTGTCTCTCTGTCTGTCTGTCTCTCTCTCTGTCTCTCTCTCTCTCTGTCTCTCT
>OMLP01045247.1:14590-26832 GCA_900302685.1 Spondyliosoma cantharus | reverse complement strand
GACAACTATACTATCATTAGCGCTGGATTTTTAAAGATCAACAGATTTTTTTGCACGTGTTATGTAAAGAAGGCAGGATAATTTTTAGTCATTTAGTGCACTCTGCTGTATATTCTGTAAAATAATAAAAGGTTTCATATTAGCACATATCAAACAACATACTGTATCTGCTGATGCATATATACTTGTAAAAGGCAAATATCTACTGGTGATATCGGCTGACCAGTATATTAAGTGCTTACACAGCATTAAGTACTTATTTGTACTCATTTTCACAGATTTTATTCCACACTTGAAATATCAACAAAAATCTTATTTGGACCCTGATATTATAGACCTTAAGTCATGAAAAATACCATCAAATCTAATAAGATATCACAATCATGGAGCAGTCACTAAACATGATCAGCAAAAATACATTGGGAAAAGTCTGGAGTATGTTCTCCCCTACTGTAAGTGACAGGGTTTTCTATCTGCAGGAGTTCCCCTTCTTCACCTTGACGTCTTTCCCACCTGGTTTTCTGGTTCATGTGGGTGGAGTGGTCAGCGCTCGCTCTGTCAAACTGCTGGACCGTATACACAACCCTGGTGAGTTCAAACCACACGAATACATGATGTCCTAATGTCCATTGTCCTGTGAAACGATATGAGTGAGCTTCACCATTGACCTAAAGTATCGTGTGAGTGTCCAGTCTCGTTGGCTGTTAGTTAATGCTGCCCATTAGCCTTTTGTGTTGAACAATTTCCTGTGTGTGGTCCCAGTCCCGATCTGTTTGATTGTTCAGAGAAATCACGTCGAAAGAGAAAGAAAGAGTCCTATAGAAGGTGAAAGCTGTTCCTGGTAGCTCTTACAGCCTGCAGCTTGGTAGCATTTAGATGGAAATAAAGTACGGATAGGCTATTATGATGTCTATGAATAGGGGCAACTTTCACCTCGTAGTTTGACTGACTGACTGTGTGTGTGTGTGTGTGTGTGTGTGTGTGTGTGTGTTCGCTGGTTGCTGTGTTGTGTTGTTGTGTGCTGACCCCTGGAGGTGAGGTGCAACAATGGTGCATGGCTCCAATCTGTTGCCTGCTGCTTCTGTTGTGTGGTGTTGTTGGCTGCAGGTGGCGCTGTGGCGACGTACTGTGATGTCTTATACATAATGCTCTGCTGCCTTCAGTTATCAAATGCTTCTTATCTGTGAAATGCATATGTTTTCATTTATTATGCAGACCTTGTTTAATTGAGATTCAGACTGCCTGTTGAAGGTGTTGGAAGTCTTCGTAATTTTGCCCCTTTGCTCAGTTTAATTGTCCTATACCACTATGAATCATTTGAGAATTTAGGGAGAGGGGAGTGCTGATGAATGTTGGCTGGGTTAGGATAAGCATGGTTCTTTTCAGAGTTGAACAAGAGAAACAAGCTAAGCTTTTCAGAAATGATTTTACAACCTACAGAATTCCTAATTCTTCCACCTAGTTTTCCTGGATCCAAATTTTAGATTCAACTTGGAAGCCATTCTGAAAAGAGCCCTGTTCACTGTTGCTATGCCTTGTCTCTTATCAACTATAGAGCAACATTAAAGGTACCCTGTGAAGTTTTGTCCAGAAGTGGATATCAGTGGATATCCATGTCTTGTATGGTGCACTTGCGAGCATACTCTGCTGATTGTTTCCTGCTAGTGCGCCGATTAACAATTGTTGACAATATTGTACAGACATTTGAAATATTAAAATGTCAGCTTTACAAGTCAATTAAAATACATGAGATACAATTTAGTGAGAAACTCCGAATGTAAACATAACATTTGTTTGTTTACAACAAAACTCCACAGGGCACCAGAAAGTTTAGAAAGTGTGTCTGCTAGAGTTAAACTGCTACTGCATGCACCTTTTTTGAATTAGATAGCTCCTCTTCACCTCAAGTCTTTTTAAGATTTTGGCTGGGCCTTCAGCTTTCACTCATCTCTATTCTCCTCTTTTCCTCGTCAGTCTTCTTCCTTTAAGATTTTTGTAGGCCTGAATATAGTTTGTTTTTGCCTAGTGACTGTGAAGTGCTGTCTGTCTTTGCATAGTGGAGTGCTGCTGTTGTGCTGTGCTTGTTTGTTAGACTATCTCTTCTTTTCTTTTTCTCTCTTTTTTGTACTAACGGTGTGTTCTGGCCCAGCCTTGGGTAACACGCGCTCATACAAACTGCTAGACTGGAATAGTGTCACTGCAGGTATTTCCCCCCTTTTACTGCTCTCACCCGACAGAGTGATGGCAGCTCAGTGAAGTTAAACCTCTTAGCATGCACTCAGCACTGACATTTAGCCAACTTAGAGCAGCTAGCCTAAATATAAACACAAACAAATTCAACATTAGCTGGATAGTGCATCACTTAAATTTGATGAATTCAGTGAGCTGCCATTCTCCTCTCTCTAATCTGTGTGAGTGTGTGCTGAGCTGAGTTGAGCATGCGCTGTGTCCCCCACCCCCACCCCATCCAGCCTGGCCTGGCTTCCTCCTCCCCACACCCAGCTCATCCTGCTGCACAGAAGAGCTGAAGCTCTTCCCTAACGTTGTCCCAGCGCTGTTCTAACGCTTCCTGAGTCAGCATTGTGGTCAAACCTGTCTAGACCAGAGGAGGTTTAGGAGGTTTACTCTGTGACAAAGAGCCACTGACCAGGCATGTGCATCCTTAACTCACTGGGCCGTATTCATACTGCGAGAGAGAGAGAGAGAGAGAGAGAAGGAGGGATGGATGGATGCATGGAAAGCAGGTTGATTGGTTGGGTGGCAGTTGAGGAAAATTAAAAACTGATTTGGGATGGATGATGTAAGGAAAGATGTGAGCTTGGGGAAAGGAGGAGGCATGATATCACTCAGTATTTTCTAACTTAAAACTAGATTTGATGGACTCTGGTGAATGAATATGGCCCTTCTCTGCCCATGAGCGTGCACATGGTCATGAGCGTGCACGTTGGTGAGCCTGTGCCTGTGTGACATGCTGCTTCTGGTTGAAAGGTTCCCACCTCGTGGGCCTGATGCCTGATCATCAGCCATTATTCTTCATCTCCTCAGTTGATTCTGTCCCCCTCACCCGTTCCTCTTCCCCTGTCTCTCCAAACAG
The DNA here is from genome assembly GCA_900302685.1 of Spondyliosoma cantharus. Lineage (NCBI taxonomy): Eukaryota > Metazoa > Chordata > Actinopteri > Spariformes > Sparidae > Spondyliosoma > Spondyliosoma cantharus. The sequence continues at coordinate 23,738 of OMLP01045247.1, read as the reverse complement.
CTGAGTTTCTCTCTTTCTGGGGCATCGTCAGCATGTGGCCCTCTCAGGAAGTCATGGGGTGCAGCTCAATACTCTAATGTCGCTTCCTTCATGTGTCCTTTGATAAACTGTGAGATTTGATAAGTGAGATTATACTCACAACTGTGAGTGATTAGGCTCTTCTGAACTGGGTTATTAAAACAGCTGGCAAAGCCTCATGAGACTATTGACACACACCCATGGTTTAGTCTAAGTATGATGAAGGCTCAATCTTTTTGAATTCAAAACCTTTGTCACCGGTGTAGAAAACAATTTTCAAACATCAGGCACACACAACTTCTTATGTCTTTTATACGTATATTTATAATATACTGTACGACCAGCCAGCAGAATTTTTCTTTCCTGTAGTCTGACCACCACAGCTAACACTAGAGATTAAACAAGACACCTTTTTTCAGTTCTGATATAATTTCGCTACCTGAATTCGGACAACTGCCGATATTAAGTGACGCTAGAGCTTTTTTCCCCCCTGAATATTATTATTGTCATTATGATTATTATTGATTGATATTATTTTCATTTTCTGCTACTTTGTACTGCCTCTCCACTACATCTATCTAATGAATTTAGTTTATAGTTGGTTACTTTCAGATTATTCAGTGTTGATAGGCTTTTATTTGAGACTTGTAACCAATCAGATATTGAGTGAGGCCACAGAGTGATGACTATAGGCATAGAGCAAATGTCGCATAGGAGCCGAAGTAGCACTTTAAAATGAGTTTATTTTATCTGACAAAAAAACAAAGATACCATTAATCAGAAAAATCTGCCCCTGTAATTGGCCAGGCCTATAATTGGTGGATTTCTAATATGAGTTTGAATGTAATAGGAGAATATTATATTATATATCATTTTATTTTAATAGATCTGGATCGGTATGTGGATCAGGAATGCCAGTCCAATAAATGATATACACTACGTTCGTATCCTCACCTGATATATTGGATCGGATCAGTCCCAACGCTGGCCAAAACATACCAAATGGCTGTATTTCTCACCTGTGTCTTTTCTGTTAGTGCAGCTGACTGAAAGGAGCCACAGAGAAGAGGGAGACGATTTGTTTTAAGTTAACGTACACAGAAGAAATGCCAGCTAGAACACACACAACTAACCTAAGCATTGACTTTGCCTTCATCATCATCCTCAGTCATGAAATCATCGTCATTGTCACTTTGTTTCACAAACTGATAGTTGGTTTTGGCTTGCTTTGATACACCATTTAACCCATGAGTCATCATCAGAAAACAAACTGTACTGTTTGCTGTCTGTTTATTTTCTGGTAAGTCAAAGCACTCAGAGTAGATATAAGAAGATTAGATACTGACTTGTTAGATTTCCTGTTTGCACTTGTCAGGGCAGTTGTTTTTTATTTAACTATGTTTAAAACTGTCAGTTACGTTGAGTGCTAAATCATCATTAGCTAGACTTCAGTGCTTAGAGAGGGATGTTGTTTTGACTTTTTTGCGAAAGCTGTTTGATTCAGAGTTTTGTGTTTTTCAGATGAGCCAGAGACTCGCGATGCCTGGTGGGAGGAGATTCGCCAGGAGATCAAATCTCATGCCAAAGCTCTTGGTTGCCATGCTGTTGTGGGGTACAGCGAGAGCACTAGCATCTGGTATGTAATTAACTACTCCACACGGGGGGAAATATTACCCTTTTATACATTTGTCCTGCCTTTCCTATTGTTGCATCAGGATGTTATGGACCAGTTTCGGATAAAGCTTTCTTGCCCTGTTCTCCTCCTATTCCCTTTCTCTCTCTCTTGTTCTGTCCATCTCCCCCCAACACAGCGAGGAGGTGTGTATCCTGTCAGCATCAGGCACAGCAGCCATCCTCAATCCTCGGTATATGCGTGAAGGCTGCCTAGACATCGGGATCGTCGACCACAGGTTGTTCTGACTGAGCAAACTGATTGTAAAACCTTCAAATGTGTAAAGTTCTGTACAGATTCTAATCAGTACAACTTGGATTGTGTGTATTAATTGGCAGGTTTGAGGACCCGTCACCCCCGAGTTGTGGCTTCTGTCACATCCCGTACGATGAACTCAACATGCCCTTTCCAACCCAGCTCACCTACTGTTACCACTGCAGACGACAAAAGGTCTCACATATATTTTTTTGTCTGCCTAAATCAAAGACTCCTTTATGTTTATATGCAATTTTAAATTCAGTTTGATGGAAAAAGTATGAATAATGATAATAACTGTTTTTTCAAGGTTCCTGATGTGCTGTTCACAACAATCGACCTGCCACCAGAGGCAGCTGTCACAGGGAAGGGCTGCCTTATCCAGGCCAGGTAAAAAAAAAAAAAAAAATTAAATGGCACCAAACCGTTAGAAAAGATAAAAGAAATTCGGCACTAAAAATTAAGTTCGGTAGCTGAACAGAAGTATTTCAAGAGGGTTTGCACATAGTCTGGAAAATGCTTAATTTTAACCCGAAAGTTTTCAAGGTTAGGAATATTCTTGAATTTGTTTGTAATCCTTTCAAATACTTTCAATATTATCTAGTGATTCAATCACGCAATCACTCATGTAAACAAAAAATCTCCAAATATATGAAATGAAAAGAGGTCATCATATTTGCTTTTTCTCTCCCGGTGTTGAAATTTGCAAGAATTCAATAATCATGAGAAAAACATACACAGTTTTTATGAACAGCTAGTAAAAAAGACCAAAGTTACAACATACATTGGTTGCTTTGGATATAAAGATATTCCGTACATAACATTTTTGGCAATTGCATTTTAGATGCTTTCAGAGTCTTTAAATTATTGGTTTAAGTACTTTGAAAGGGCTCAAATGTAAGTCTTAGAAAGCTACACAAACTCAAATAACAGTAGCATTTAATAACATCTAATGCAATGTAGCATTAGAACATTTAGAAATGCATAATCTCTCTGTTTCACACCTTTATTATGTGAAAATATTTTCCTGCGAGCAGCATTTAGCCTGAACAACACACATCCCAAAATGGAGCCTCGCATCCAAACCATTGATCAACACATTGATTGAAGTAAGTAAGTGCCGTTGCTTATTGTCTTCTAGGCTGTGTCGTCTAAAAAAGAAGGCCCAGGGCGAAGTGAATGCAACGGCCATCTCCAACCTGCTGCCCTTCATGGAATACGAGCTCCACACTCAGCTGATGAACAAACTGAAGCTGCGGAGCATGAACGCTCTGTTTGGCTTACGCATCCAGATCAGTATCGGAGAGAACATGCTCCTGGGTCTGGCTGTAGGTTGACATTTTAGGTTAACAGCTTAATTAGCCCGTGTCTGATGCAACACAGTCTTTCTAAATGTATGTGTGTGTGTGATCAGTCTGCTACAGGAGTCTACCTGACGGCCCTACCGGCACCTGGGGGCATCCAGATAGCAGGAAAGACTCCGGGTGACCTGAGCAATGAACACCACATCCTGACCATCCAGAAACGGATCAATGACACCATAGCCAAGAACAAAGAGATCTATCAAATAAACCCTCCGGTGAGACACACAGCAGTCACTGTTGAGAAGGTTTTTTAGCCCCCAGCCCATGACTTAGTCAGTGTGAACGCTATCTATATACTGTAAGTAAAGAGTTTTGGTGCCTGTTTCGACCACAAGTTTAAAATTGAGTTGTTCCAATATATTGAGGAATCTTGTAATATTATTTATTTACATGTATTTTAGGCCAAACAACATCACATAATGTTTTTGAAGGGGGCATGGTTTGTGGCCCTTAAAGATATGTGCCTCAATGTCACATTTAGTGTTATGTCAGGCAGCTTATTTTAATTTTTTTACACACTAAGTGTTACATAAACACATTTTTCAGTCGACTGTTTTCATCATTTCTGGGTAAAATTATTTCTGTTCTAGTGTGTTATGAACATGTACATAATCATAAATTGTTTGTGAATCGTGACAAACTTACCCCTCTTGTCTCTCTCCGGTCATTAAAGAAATTATTTGCCCTGGACCCTGAGGTGTTCTGCGGCACAAACATGGTACTGAGCACGGCAACTTTTAGCTGTGAGACACAACAAAGCATGACAAATATTTCACTATATTAATCGCAATACTACAACACAATAACTGTATAACAGCTCTTAACTGGGGACGTTTGGGAGCTGGACGATATGTAACCCACTACAGAGTCACTTCTCAAGGGCAACCCACTGTAGAGTCGTAGTATCTCTATTAATATATTTGTATTACGACCATCTACCATGCCCATTCACACTCTCACCTGTGTGTGCGTGTGTGTGTGTGTGTTTATGTATGTATGTATGTGTGTGTGCTTGGGCCACTCCTTACTCTTCCAGATCCATATTCAAATTAACACCAGCTGCGTGTGTGTAATGGCGCAGCTGTTTGGGTACTTGAATGAGTGTGAGCATGTGGTGTGTTATTAACATAGTCTTTCTACTAGCGTGAGATGCAGATGTTGGCTGCTGCTGCTGCCGTGGTGTTCAGATGTTTACTTTGACATCCCATCTGCTCAGGCCTTTTGTCTTCTTTTTTTTTTTTTTTGGCTTGCAGGAGCTGACAGAAGAACTGGTGGGCTCTCCGATTCCTGAGCCAAGGCAACGTTCTAGACTTTTCCGCTCACACTCGGAAAGCTCAGACGAAGTGTCAGAACTGGACCTCTCACATGGAAAGAAGGATGCCTTCGTCCTGGAGGTGTGTGTCTATAAAGATAAACAACATTTATATGCTACTGTTTCTGCAGACAAGTTTAACCATTTGATGTCATTCCAATAGATTGATGACACTGATGCTGTGGAGGACATCCATTCACTCCTCACTGACGCTACGATCCCCACAGGTATGCTCCACAGCAATGACGGTACATCGTCATCCACTGCACGTGCTCAGTCTTCTGATTGGGACAAGGCTCTTACAAATGTCATTATTTGTCTGCTTCATCCTCCCTGTTTCCATTTCCACTTTTCTATCTTCAGGGTTCAACAGCTGCAACACTGAGATCATGCCTGGAATCTACAACTGGACATCAGCTGTTCAGGTGACTCTTAATAATACTCTACATGTTTCTTTCTCTCTATACATTGCCCTGCTGTGATCTTTACCAAACTGTAATTTGAAGGAGTTTTGGGTGTCGTTTCCATGCATGTCCATGTGCAGTGATGGACACACATTTACAGCAAAACTAGAATTTTAACATTGCTGTAACAAGTCTGCCAATATACTTGGTGCTTTCCTTTATGTTAAACTATGATTAACAGCATAAACAAACATTTTTGGAACCTTTTTATGGAACATTCAATGGTATGTTAAACACTTGTCTATTAAATAAATAAAAATAACACTATTTGATTGAGTGGCCTGTTACTGAAATGGTCTAAGTGAATTTAAGCATTTACACAATGTGTGCTGGTATATCCGGGACTCTGGTTGTGAAAGGTAAAGTGGAAGGACTCTAGTGTTGTGTGTAAATTTGACTGATGCAAAATCAGGTATATCTGACACTAATTGGCTGGTCACTGCTCATGGCCAATAATGCCAATAATTGGTGCATCTCTACCCGTAAATCAGATTACACATTACTGTCCTGGAATTCTGAACTTTGGACTTTTTGTGATTATGCTATGTGTTTTTGTTACTGTATTCCAGATGTTTACATCAGTGAGGGTCTTTAGGTTGAGTAATGCCAATCTCACGAACCAAGGCTTGAACAAGATCTTCACCGACTTATGCGAGAATCTGCTGAAGGTAAGAAACCCTTATTGATCAAGTAGTTATTACACCACATGCGGTGTCATGCTTAGCTTTTGTCCCACACTGTTTACGATGGTACTTGCAGTGTTTTAAAGTAATTCACTGTGTTTGTTACAGAGTTTTTACTTCAAGCTGCGCTCCATGATCCCCTGCTGTCTTTGTCATCTCAACTTTACCGTAGCAGTGCCAGAAGAAGAACTCATACAGGTGAGAAGTTTCAAGCCGTCTTTCATTTGTGAATTTGCATTCGGAACAGAACTGGTGGAAATTAAATTCTTTACCTCTGTCCGCCTGCCTCCCAGGTTGCAGTGACAGCGGTTGCCATGACGTATGATAAAGACCAGACTCAGGAGAAGCCAGCAGAAAAGCCCATCACCAAAGGTCTGTCTGGTTAAAGGAACTTCTTTGTGGTTTTTGGGAGGTTTTGAATGCCTTCTTTCTACCCAAAGTCCGAAAGTCTAATACCTTTTAATAATTGTGAACAGGAAGTAAACTGGTAAATGGATATAATGTGTTATTTTTGTTCCTAGTCTATAAGTCAATTAGGTTTCAAACAATTTCAAAGCTGCATAGAGGAGCTGCCACTAGATCGCAGTAACTGAGCTATAATAGGCTAATAGATAATATTCAGCAGACCTTGAAACTGAATGCAGAAACATAAAAAGGCTTTCAAGAGTTTCTAGTGAATATAGAAAAAACAGAACTATGCTTTTAGGACCACATTAGTGTGTTACCCATTCAAGAGACATCTCTTCTGTCATGTTGTGTGTTTGAAGTCCGGCTAAAGTACAGAGGTGACTGTCCGTATCGTTTCAGGGTGCATCGAGACTGAAGAGCAGCTGCAGTTTCCCATGGAGTTGTGCGCAGACTCGTCATCCGGCAACACTCAGCCGTCGTCCAAAATCTCAGGTAGTCTTACACACTATTTTTATTTTTTTTTTGTCTCCTCACGGACCTCCTCCTCTGCCCGGCCTCACTAACAGGCATTGCCCATCTCTTCAACTAACACTTTAGGTACAGTCTCTTTACTCACCCCAGCTGCAAAACTCTGCCAAAATCAGCTGGTTATGATTCGCCCAGCAGGTAAATAAACAGTGATGTGTCGTAGCACGGTGTGTTCTGTTCATGTAGAAAGTGAGTGCGATCTTGTCTAGATGAGACCTCATGCTCTGTAGATGATGGAGCATTTTGATGTAAGTGCAGAATTCTATTGTGGTAATAGCTGACTGAGGTGGGGGGTCACACCTACGCTCTTAAATTAGGCAAATTATTAAATAAAGAGTTGGACAACATATGGATATATCATTGTTGTGAAATGAGACTACATAACATCATAGATTTTGATCATCGTTATATGGTGATATGACGTAAGTGTGTCTTTGCTGAATTAAAAGGCTGAGCTCCAGTGAAGTACCAGACTGTTGCCTTTGCCCACATGGTCATTATATCCACATTACTGATGATTGTTTGTGTTGCCATTTTGTGAAAGTACCAATAGTTTTAGTTAGTTTTCACTTATTATCCCTCTTCTTTCTTTCTTTCTTTCTTTCTTTCTTTCTTTCTTCCTTTCTTCCACTCAGGTCTCATAAAGTAGTAACATTCTGTGTTGTTGTTGACCCACACATTTTTGCAGAGGTGTTCATTACACTTTCCATTCCAGAACTGAAGATAGATTCTGTTCAGGAATTTGGCAAGCCATTTTCTCCAATAATATTTTGATTCAGAGTGTGCACAGAGAGGAGAGGCTGCTCGAAGAAGGGTCTGTTGTCTAACACATGATTGTGAGAGTAAGAGTGGAGCAAGGAAGCGCTCTAGGAATCTTGTCTATTTTAAATGTATCGGGCTCCCACAAATAAATTCATGTATGGTAAACATTTTGGAGCTAAAAGCTAACTGTGTTAGCCTAGCAACAAGGGTAAGGGACTGTCCCTAAACTCGTTTCGCTTTTTGTCAAGGACAAAAGTAGACTTCGATGTTTGTGTGTGTGTGACAGGTGTCCAAGAGACTACCAACGTCTCATCTAGAGGTAAGCCCCCCTTCTCAATCATCACCCCCTGACCCACCTCCCCGCTACCAAAACAACTGCCCTGTTTTGACTTCTCATCCTTATGTCTCGGACAGAGTTATCCTGCACCGCTCCCAAACCTCATGCACTTTTGTTCTTTTCTGTTCGTTTTTTTTTGTCTTGATTCGTTTTGTTTTTTTTTTCTTTTGTTTTGTTCGTTTTTCTCTTGTTGTTGTTGTTGTTGTTGTTGTTGCGTTTGTGGATGTTCGGGTGTGGGCTCTGTGTGTGTGTGTGTGTGTGTGTGTGCGTGTGTGTGTGTGCGTGCGTGTGTGTGTGTTCTCTCCAGCTGCCTCCGTTGATTACGGTTCCTTTGCAGACAGATGCAGCACCTGGCTAGAGCTGCTTAGGCTGAAAGCTCACACCATAAGACGAGGATCAGTTAAGACAAGTAGGAGGACACAGTCTCTAGCACACTCTGGTGATCAAACCCACAAATACAGAACACAGTCTCACAAGCAATCCCGCACACATACACACATGCTCGATACACTCACACACCCCTCCATGCATGCCGCTGGGGGGCGGAGCATCGTAAATCAAGCACCAGCTTTTTTTAGCTAGAGTGTGAAAGTTGAAGCCCCGCCCCTCAGAGGGATCCACAATCAGCAGCCTGGCTTTGAGATGCCTTTAGCTGTGGCAACCGTGATGACAAATTAATCTGAAGCTTCTTTTGTTTTCTTTCTGCATTCAGCGAGCTTGTACTTTGCAATTTGATGACAATTCCTCCAAGAATTCCTTTGATTTTTCTCTGCATTTGCATTTGTGAATCTACGTAAGCTGAGAAAACACTACACGATTTGAGGAGATATTGTACTACATACCTCTACATACACAAATCTGACTGTGGTCAAGATCAGTGGGGCGTTGGGGCAGTGCTTTTCTTCAAGATCTGGTATGATTTTCAGTCCTGTGCTCTGTAAGTGAACTACAATCTAATGTGTGGCTCTGAAGGTTCCTGGTTTTGATGGATGTAAGCCACATCAGGTAAATTCGCAGTAAGACGATGGAGCATCTTTCACACTCTGGCTCGTGTACATGTGCCCAGCTCAGCTCACAGCTGTCTCTGTCCGTCTCCATTTCTCAAGCCTCTTTCACAAAAGCAAACGGATGTAAATATCCTCTCATGTACTTCACTGTACTGCAGAGTCTGTATTCACACATGTAAGCATACACAGCTGTGCCCAGGTCTGTCTGTCTGTCTGTCTGCAGACACTGTGTAACTGTCTTGTCTGTTCGCTTTAACTGCATGACATGCATGGCAGCGCATGCTTTTAACGTGATTGTCCTGGCACCGCTCATCCACACACCACTGCATGTCCAGTCA
>OMLP01045246.1:4037-17561 GCA_900302685.1 Spondyliosoma cantharus | reverse complement strand
TTCTTCAGGAATGAGGGTCAGTACAAAGCTGGCTTTCCCTCGACACTGACCCTCATAAAAGGATCAGTACCAACCATACTGGACCCAGCAACTGCACCCGAGCCACAGGTAAGTGTCGCCGCAGTTTGATTGTATTTACAGTTGCCTACGAGTATGATGAAGTCAGCTGGAAATTGGCTAACAAGGCTAACATAGTGGACCGAAGCTCCACTTTGGTCCACTATGTTAAACAGCTGTTAGCCATTAGCTGTTAGCCATTAGCTACATGGTAGTAACTGTAACAACACAGACGAACAAACTAACATTATTCAGACACACTAACCATTCTGAAACATCCTGCTGCAGCCACAGAGTCTGTGTTTCTTCAGGAGCCTCTCCATCTGTGTCCGATCCTGGGTCAAACTGATATGGTTAAACGAAAGCATCTCCACGAGCCATAGCGATGGGGTGCGCTTGCAACTTTTGACGCACAGAAAGCACACGCACTTTTGATAGCCCCAGTGATGGTGAACATAAACTCCCATGCTACAAACAATTGCACCAAAACATGGACATATCAATGCACAACCCCAATGCATAAAACAAATTAATAAATCATCAGAGCCAGCCGCTCCATAATAAAAACATGTCTTACCATCATTCGTTATCCATGTCCATGTCCTGTCTTTCTCCCTGCTGTGCTGGTTCAGTTGTGTCATGAACATTAGTGCTAGCAGTATTAGCGCTAGTGCTAGCTGAAGCTGCACTTGATTTTAAAAACAAATCAGTCAGTTTGCAGCATTTTTCACCGTCAGCCAACAGTGCTCTCTTAGATTTCTCTCTCTTTTACTCCCCTCCCCCCTCATGTCGCTTGATGCCTCGATTATTTTTTTCCAATCTCCAACTTCCAACAACCAGCAGATGCGGCACACGCGAGTCAGTCTTGAAATTTCCAGAAGGCATTGCTCCATTTTAACTTTTGCAAACAAATGATCAAATTTAAAAAATGCAGGTATATTTGATGTATTTCAAGCCATGCATGCTTTTGAAATTCTGAATAAGACATTTCGCTACAAAACAATGCAGACTGATGTAAAGGTTTGTGACTGTAGACTATGGAGGGTAACCATGACTTTGATATAGAGACTAGTATGTGGTATATAAATAAGGACATTATTGACGCTCGAAAGGGGGCTGAGAGAAATGATCTTGGGGCCACATGGCTGCGACAGTTGATTTGTCGGCTGGCCCACACGGCCCTTGAGGGCTCTGGCATCTGCTCAAATTCCAGGTTACCAGCTTCTCCGTCCAGGCATGGGCGGCTGCCGGCTGGCATCCAACTTAAAGACGTATTGTTGCCACCTGCCGGATTAGCAGCTAAAAAAAAAAAAAAACGGTGATGACTGCGTGGCGGCTGCCGGCCGTCCTGAAGTACTGGTCGTTCTGTGATTCTCCAGAACACACAGATGGCCAGTCTTTCTGGACCTTTGCTTGAGGAAATTCCTCTCTGTACCTCTCTGGAGTTTAAAGTATGTTTATTGTCTTTTTTTTTCTGTGATTCTTTCTTTCTGTGGTTCTGTCACTTTCATCTTGGATTTGTAAAATTCTCTAGCAGAGGATGGGGGTATCAACCCTGTTTAAAATGAACACCCGACTACTGCCTATTATCCGTACTTATTCAAAGCTGTTTCAATTGTAGTTCAGAAGTATTTATGCAAAGAAAAAAGGATTTGCCTTGGATTAGATTAATCCACTTTTTAGATGTAGGCCAGCTCAACCCCTCACCCTCTTGGAGAATGGACATGTTAATCTGGCTATGCAGAGCTAGCCATACATATTTATCTGCCCAGCTACAAACAACATCCTTGTTACATGAAGGCACCACTTGTCCACTTCATTAATAGAATAATCTGCATGTGCAATACAGTATATGACAAAATATGTAACAATTAAACAGTGTTTGTGTCTGAGAATGTAGTGAAGCAGAGGACATTCCCATTGTTGCACTGTGAATTGCTATTGTTCGCAGCCACAATCACATACATACAGTACTATGTCCAATGCACATGTATGTCATGTATGTATACTCATTTTAACCACAAGAGGCTGAGGTGCACCACTACCCGAACACTAATAGGGAATTTTAATCTTAGCTATCTATAAAATCATTAATTATTACTTTATTCTGAATTATTTGATACATTATTGTCAGGGATTGTTAATTGTGATAAATAACAAGATCCAATTTACATTAGATCACTTTGGGAGCACCATCCTGGAAAAAATAGCCAATTCCCCAAATCAGTCTCATAAAAAGGTACTAAACTGTCAGTTTGTAACTGATTAATAATAAACTTAATAACTACAACCCAAATTATCATAACAGCTAGTAATGGTCGAAGGATTTTGGAGTTCTTCACAGTGTAGAAGCAACATTCACTCTTGTACAATATTAAATAGACAGCAAGACGGTTCAAAAGTCTTTTATTTAACACAAAATAAAAACACACAATCTAACTAACATGTACTATATACAGTTGTGTGCGTGTATGTGTTTCTGTGTGTGTGTGTGTGTGTGTGTGTGTGTGAGTCCATTTTGAAATCCACAGTTAACAACTTGTGGGTCCCAATAAGTGTCATGTCTTTCTGCTGGCGAGGAATGTGTTATAATTGGCGTTAATCTGCAGTCAGTTAACAGTGGAATATTGATTATTATCAGCAGGTCAGTTCAACAGGAACAGTTAATGGTCTCATTCTGATATATGAGTCTTTTTATGTAACATCATAGTGTATGGTTATAAGGTTTACTTTCCTACAACTGTTGCGGGACAGCTGCATTGCGGGAAACCCGGCTTTATCCTTCCAGTCATTATTCACATGATCTGAGGAGAGTTTGTGTCACTTCATCTTCCTTTCACACACTACCAGGTGAATTTCCCATAAGGGTTGATGCTCAATCTTAACATTTTTATAACGCACAGCTGATCTGGTAAGAATTCCTCCTCAAACAGAGTGTAGGATTCATTCTGCCCTCCGTGAAACAACAAAGCACCTTTCAGGGATAGCTGCTGTTCCTTAAGCATTCTTTATGTATTTAATCAATGAATTAGTTACTGGCCGTACATGGCTTCCTCCTTCACTGATGTAGCTTACACTAATAGAATGATATTGTTGGACCCACAACTATTGACTATTAACTATAACAACTGTACTATATGCAATAAATCGATTAATTATTGTGTATAATTATCCTATTCCCTGAGCGAGTGTCCAAATCCCACTTGCAATATGCAAACATACTGAATGACAATAGTCTCCCGAGCACACATTCACCTAACTCACAGGTTACCATTAATCCTTATTGTGAAGAACTCACGTGGATAGGGGAATGTTTGAATTCAATCAGATAGCAATGCTTTAAATTGTGAATGTGTCTTAAAACAAAAGGGCATATGGTAAGATACAGAAAAGGTAAACACATGTAATGCAACAAAATATATGTCATGGAAATCACAAGGCTTTTAATTTAAATGAATTCCTTTTGTCATTGAAAACATTTGCATAAAGTTAGCTTATCGTTTGGTGTGCAGTCTGATGCTGATGGGGTGTCTCTAGGCAGGGATAGATCACTGTCCAAAGGGATATCAGACTGCACACTCCACAGAGAAACATCTGTGTGCTCGTCTATTTCAGTAGTGTGGATTTTTTCCTGCCCCACTTCCGTGGTCCTAACAGCTAACCCATCTTCAAATCAAACCAATTCGTTTTTTTAAATTTTCTTTTTTTATTTCATTGAGTGTTTTTTTTGTTCTCCAAACCAACTGCATTTATAGGTCAGGTGACTTCTTGTCATTCTTTGCACTTCTCTGGTGCAGTAACCCCACTGCTCACACTTGAAAGTAAAGTTTTTTGTGTTTTTTTCTTAACAAAACGTATTTGAACAAAGTCTCAATTTCAGCAGAAGTTTATTTTCTTTCTCTTTCATTTCCTGGTCTTTTTTAAATTTTCTTTCTTTAATTAGTTCAATGTTGTTTATGTTCCTGACCTGTGACTGTCGATGTGTAGTTTGCACGCGGCACTCAAGTCTGCTGTACTTATATGGGTTTACTGGGGCCTTTCCCTGTGCCAGTGCCAAATTGTCTGCCAAGCACTTCCTATTTAGATTCACATGGAATTCATCAACATATTTACATGGGTAAGAACAAATTTGGCTGTGTACACAGATGTCATGAATCCCACGCAGGATTTATTTATTTTCTTCTTACTGGTTTTGGTAAAAACAAAAATAAGAGAAAAGTAAGAAAACATTCAGCCATTCCTATTAAATAAAAAAGCCAGATGTTGGAGATATAACAGAGAGGAGGGCTATTTCTGAAGTCTAGTCAGTCAATAGTGCAGCATTTAAATGTCTTAATAGCTCTTACATCCTGATCAATGGCAATTGAGCATCAGATTTTGAGCCAACATCGTCAGTTTGCGCTGAGAGCGTTATGTGCAGTTTGTCCTAATTTTTAATACAAGAAAAAAAAAAAGTGATGGTGATGGACTGAGCAGGTTTATTTCCACATGTGTCCAGACTTGCATATCGGTGCTCCTTTGAAACTGGTTTTAATATCCAGCATTCCCTGTAGTGCTCTGCTTCCTTTAGTGCTTTGTTTGAACAGTGTGGTTTAGAAATCCACTATGGCCTGCTCTCGGCTAGAAAGGAGAGGAAAGCGGGAGAGCGAGCGCAAGAAACAAACAGAGATAGAATAAAAGAAAGAGAGATATTAGGAGTGTGTTTGTTTAAAGATATGTCGACACACACTGTGATGAGCTAAGTAAAGGCCACAGTGTGAGGTGGCCAAATATTTAGTGGTGGATATAATCTTGAATAGCTGAAATGTTGGACAAGGTTTGAAAGAGCTGCCATTGATGATTTGAAGTAATGTGATGGCCTTGTGATTCAAGATAGATCCATCCATCCATCCATCCATCCATCCATCCATCCATCCATCCATCCATCTATTCATCTTTATCTGTGTGTGTGTGTGTGTGTGTGTGTGTGTTGTAGATTTCATTTCACACAGGTTATAATGTTTCTCATAACTCAACAACTCACAAAACTGAGTGATTTGGGTCTGGGTATGGTGCTGTTACTAGTTCAATGCTTGGTTGACACAGTTCATAAACATCTCCGGAAACACAAGACATCTTTCCCAAGATTGCGGCCTATACAGGCAGAGAAATGCTTGCAGTCATACATTCAGTCAGAAATGGTTCAGAAGTTCCACTTTCAGAGAGCTAAGAGGAATAGAATAATCAGTAAGTAAATTGAAGACGCAAACTTGAAATGAAAAAATGATAAGTCGGTGAAGCGAGGTGTCTGCACAGAGCCCAAAGGATACTAAAAGACAACACCCAGCCCAGACACAGTCTGTTCACTCTGCTGCCATCTGACAACAGATACAGATGCTGCCATGCCACCAGACTACAGAGCAGCTTCATTCCCCAGGCTGTGAGGCTCCTCAATTCATCACCATTCAACACCTATCTAGAAGCATTAGTTAATATGAAATAAATCATTAAATGCGTATTAACATTTGTTAGACTAAATAAATGTTAATAATAGCAAATATGTTTGTTAGACCGAAAAATTGTTTATAACTAACACAATTAAGTTTAGCGAACTTATCTATAATGCCATTGTTTTGTTGCTTTAATTAGATTATTATGTGCTTATTACACTTTTAATAGCAGTTCACTATGAACTTATTAACAGTTAATTATGCCTGATCTAAAGTGATAACAATGCCTTTTCAGGGTTGGTACTGTAATTAGATATTAAGATTAACACATCCTTTATTAGGCTTTGTTTTAATGTTCTTTAACAGTCAGAGTCTGAGTGGCAAGATTAGGTTCAGTACTAAAATCTTTTCAATTTTTCCAACCAATTATAACAGAGGTTTCAAATGACACTGATTAATGTAACAGGTGGATGCTTTTACATAACCAGCGTTAAGGGCTGTCCATACCTGGAACTGTAACTAAAGCTAAAACTAAATGTTAAACCCCAACTACAACAGTTAAAACAGTGGCAAACATTATCTTTGTGATCACGATTAGAACAATTTCATAAATTATAGAAATGCTGACGGCAATAACGTTACATATGAATTTACAGGCGCATCAATCAGCTTGATGGGGACATTTTTCTACAAAATGATGTTGGTGGAGTGCCTATAAAATAGTTGTTTTCACTGTGGCCTGCCTCTTTTATGTGCGCTAACTGATGACGATTGATAACCGGAATCTGCCTGTTAAAAAGCTTTTTTTTTCTCACCGCTGACACCAACTGCTTGCTCATCGGGGAATGCTGGGTCTCCTTACATCAATGATATGTTCTATGCTCCAATTGAGAGTCAAACGTGTCATGAGATAACATTTATTGTGAATTGGCACTGTAAATAAAATTGACTTGACTTGAAATTTTGGAAAAAAAATGTAGATGTTCTACTCTAATAACTCTGTTTTATTTACACAACTTATTAAATGCTTAAATTAAGCATGTTATACTTAAGAAAACATAATTTTACCTGAGACATACTGACAAACAGTCTTTGTTGCTCATGGGCTCTCTTAAAATATCATTTATTGATATAAATGCTCACATTGTTGTCATTGTAATTATCATTATAGTCATTGTCCTTTGTGGACAGCTCTTTACAGTGGTTTCTAAAGGAATTCCCGCTGGTATTGCCAAATTAGTTATTTTGTAGAATCTTTCCTCAAAACATGCGATCTGGTATGGTAATACACAAAACAATATAGATTATATTCTCTTGCAACATCTAGCGAAAAACATCTAATTAAAATCGGTTGACAAATGTAAACATATTGGAAGCCGTCGTTTTACTGGATAACACTATGTGCTACTGGCAGCCAGTAGAAGGCTGTAAGGCACACAGACAGTACTTCACACACATTTGCAAATCACTGCAGGCCTTCGCAAATCTCTGCCATGGCAAAACAGCCGATGCAGAGGCACTTCTGAGATATAACAAATGACGGGTCTGTGTTTCCAGCTCTTGGAGCAAAATTCTCATTGATATTCGTATCCTGGAGACTTACCCTTACTCTTCCCCTAACCTTGCCATAACCCTTACCACTGACCCAAAAATCAGCTGTTTCCCAAAAAGAGACACAGCTTTCATCTCCAGTTGCACCAGCTGTCTCAAGTTAACTGCTCTTGAGTCTGTAATATATCCCCACATGTAACCTAGTAAATCACAAGCACCGATAAAGACATTCTCAGTAGGGCACACGTTGACTGCATTTTTCTCTACTGTCAAGATGAAGAAAAGAAATAAAGACAGATATTCCAAATCCACATAATATAACAAATGAGACAACATTTAGACAAATCTAGAGAGATGGAAAGAATAAAGGCTGTAGATGATATGTAGTATATGCATAGGCCTGAAATCAACTGACTACTTAGATGAAGATGATGGATGAATTTTAAATTATCTATGTGTCAACTCAGCAAGTTGTTGTCACAGCACAGCTGGGCTTCAATAATATTTCACTGTGTTTCCTCTTTTGGAAATCTATAATCCATACCTCTCACCACTTGTTCTGTACTCCCCCATCATCTGATATCCTATTCCTTTAGCTGTCCCTGTCTTCTCCTCCTGTCTCCATCATTTCAAAGCTCTATATTCCATACTTTTCACTGCTGATGTGATAAAGGAATTTTGCTGACTCCGCACTTCCATCTGAGAAAATCACTCAGAGCAAATCTCTATCCTCAATAATAGATTTAAACTGCTTACCAAAATGGCAAAGGGGCTCCATTCTTGTGAATGCAATGAGCAACTGAAGAGCAGCTTTCTATTTGAAATCAGGGGCACGTTCAGTGGGCATTCAAGTGAAACTCTCGCCAAAAAGCAACCTAGGTTTTATTTCTGAATGTATATAAGTCAAACCTTCGTGTAAAAGCATAATTACGACGAAGGAGGCACTTTTAAGATTTACCGTAGTTTCGTTTTCGGGCAAGCTCATCAGCATCACAATCGCTATTTTTAAAACACTAAGAAGGCTCGACACAACATGAAACTTTGCTTGCAGTATCACCAGGGTCTCTACACATGAACACGAGCATTGAGAACATTGTTTGTCTACACAGAGTTTACTACATAGCAGGTTTTTGAACAACTCACATTAGCAGCTGTTTCTTTGGTGCGCCCAAAAAAGTGTCGATCCCGGTAGTCCTTCTTTCTTAGCGTCTCGATCGGCGTGTTGATGTCGACTAGCAAAACAATTAGCCACTGATTAAGGATATCCCTACTGCACCAGAACGGCAGTCTGTGAAAAGTGTCTGGAATGTTTTCATCTTCTTCCCACATCTGGGAAAAGCACAAACACGAACCATCTTGATTTACGCTGTGACAACTTAGGTGTCTCCTCTCGGTCTTCTTCGCTGTTGTGCTGTGTCTGTGTCACTCAGGTCACAGGTAGCATACTGGCTTCCAGCAACAACTATCCATGCGAGATGTCACGTGACTTTTCCGGCTTTTGATTTTAGTATTGTTTCTTATATGAGGCTCCTTTTTCAACTTGAAGGTCAATGTTGTTTTTCGCTAATGACAAAACAGTGATTATCCATGCATTCATGTGGAACTAAGCTTGAGGAGCGGTCCACCATTACTCTCCTTCCTGTTAGGTCACACTTGGGGATCGACACTTTTTGTCTGCCATGACGGCCGCGTGCCGGAGATGCAACAGCTAAGGTGAGTTGTTCAAAAACCTTCTTTTCAGTAAACTCTGTGTACACAAACAATGTTCTCAATGCTGGTGTTCATGTGTAGAGACCCTGGTGATACTACAAGCAAACTTTCATGTAGTGTCGAGCCTTCTTAGTGATTTAAAATGAGCTTGGCCGAAAACAAAACTACAGTGAATCTCAAAAGTGCGTCCTTCGTCGTAAATATGCTTTTACACAAAGGATAGATACCAGCCAACAGATAATTGACAGCTGGCTATACTGAAGTATGTCTCACTGAATTGCACTCTATTCCACTTGGAAATACCTGGATATGTTGATGTTGCATTTAACTTGACTTTGGTGAAGTTGTTGCAAAATCATGCCTTATTTTAAATGTACAATTCTCCTTAATCTATCTAAATCGTTATCTTTAATCTATCTCTTTATCTAATGGGTTAACATCTTCATGGTTTGAGTCATCTGATAAGTCAGGAATTTCAATTTCATTTTGCTCTCTATAAATTATTCTAATCTAATCAGAAACCCGTGTCATTAATTAATCCACTTACCTTGTTCCACATCACCTTTAAGAAACCAGACAATTAGGTCCAAAAGTCTGAGACCACATGGACAATGTATATTAAATTAATGTAAATCTGTAAATCATGATAAACTTCAAGGATTCAGAAGTGAATGAAAGTGTTATGCAACTCTAAAACAATTACAGAAACTGGACCAGTTGTACTAAAGCACAATCAGGCAGAACCATCAGAAGATCAATACATCGAGCTAAATTCTCTAGAGAGAGAAAACCAACTTCATCACAGATGCAGAATTTAGGGTATTATTGGATAGCATGTATATTTGCTCTAATATTTATTTTACTTTTTTCTATTCTATTTTTATTGCAAGCGAGTGTGAATGCATTTGCCTAGACTGAACAGTGGTTGGTCGTGTACAAAAAACAAACTTAAACCTCTGAATAGATTTATGAATCATCATCATTTAATCAAAGTACTACAAATGGTATACCAGTAAAATGATGCCAAGAGAAAATGATCAGCCACATTTGTTTCAAGCATGTTTTCAAAAGATGTGAGAGGCCTTTTGCACTATTCACGTTTCTAAGAGCAGACAAAAAAAGCTCTCATTTTATGGGGAAGTCATTCAGCCGATGTTCCATGTCGCTAGAGGACAAGAATATGTACCTGCTGCCCATGAAACGATATGGAGCACAAGTCCCCCACATTTCCCACTGTGTACTGCCTGCATCCCTCCTAGCTTTCTGCCAAACCATTCAAAAATGATTCTAGAAGTCATAAACTGACAAAACACAGCATTCAAGCTCAACACCCCCCTGTTTTCTCTCACACGTCTTCACTCTCTGATGTATCATGGAAAATCTCCACTCTCACCTGCTGGTGCACCTATGTGTTGCCATGGTTACCAGATCTTCGACAAATATTGTATATATGCTGCTTACACAGATTGCTTAACATTAACCCAGCAGATGTATTTAGTACACTAAAATTGCATCTCTACTCCTCTGTCATATAACTTTCGTCAGTTTGGTAAGCATAGTCAATGTCCCTGTAACATGATGCTTAAATATTAGCCTTTGCCAACTGGGTGCATCACTAAAAGTGTAAACATTATCATTTATTTAGCATTGTGTAACTGGTTGTGCAGCACATATAAGTCTGATATGTACAGTCTTTTTAGCTCTTAGCTGCTTGACTCCAAGAACACCAAAATCATCAGTGTGCACATGCTAACGGGCTGGACACACCGGATGCTGGGGCGGCACTGTGCGGTGTTACCTCTTGCTTTTCATTTCGGTGTACCTGTGAATAGGTTAGACTGTTAATACTGGATGCCTGGGACAGGCTTGTCAAGCTGATGCATTGCATCATCAACAAATTTGGAGTCTTGCCAATTTCTACCTCGCGCACACAGATCTTGCCAAAAATCAACCTGAAAACGTCATTGGACATCATGCCAGCATTTCACTACAGTTTTAATGTCTGTATGTGTAGACTCTGTCACAGACATGCAGAGAACACACACAACAGGTGAGGGGCAGAAAATCATGTCATCATATTTATAGATAATTGTCAAAGTCAAACTCCATGTAAACAGATAGAGCTGGCAGGAGCCGAGCTGCAGCAGCCAAGCAGCTGCCACGCAGTGCACAGACATCCAGTGTATCTGTAAGGGCTTAATTATTTTAGTGTTTTTGCTGAAGGGGGATCTGAGTAAGTTAGTGGTGTAAGGATACATAAAATTCACAGTCAATTATGGACCCTCTGTTTCTGGGTCACAGTTCGGAATGTTTTGAGTACAGCCTGGAAAACTACTAGAAAATAATACTTCTGTCTGTATTCATTTGAAACATGTAAACATTCAATAGTGGTTATTGGCCATGATAAGAGTTAAGGCACTCAAATAGTGGAATAATGACAATTAAGAAAAAATAAATAACAGAAATAGATAAAACAAATATCAGTAAGTTTTCTGAAGACTCTGGTACTCCTGAGGTTGCATATCATCTACAGCGTTACTTATTGCTTTGCACAGTCTGAATCTGCGGTGAGGTGCATAAGTGTCTAATAACAGTGTTTATTAATGCAAATTGAAGTTAGTCTATTGTTTCCTTTGTTTTTTGATTTTGTATGAGAAGTATGAAGCATCAGAATCATAATCATAAATCCTTTAATGTCCCGCAGACGGGGAAATTTGCTTGTTGCAGCAGCATCAGAATTTTACAAACGAGCAATAGTAAAATAGACAATAGACGACATAATTAAAAAGGAAAGAAAATAGAATCGACATATATACATATTTACATGATACAGTGCAAATGAACAGCACATTTTTATTTACAGATTTTAAATATAGATAATAAATATAAATATGGGTGTTGAGATGAGTTTGTACAGGCTTATTGCACAGTGCAGAGTACAGGGTGAGGTCTATATGGAGCAGTGCTGGTTGTACAGTCTGACAGCAGCAGGAATGAAGGACCTGTGAGACCTCTCCTTCACACACTAATTATTAACTAACTATTTTCATCTAAATGTGCATTTATGTTCAAATTAAAAAAAAATTGCAATATTTGATTTCAAATTGATGGAAAACACTAGGAATGCAGTCATACTTGAGTTGATGATTTAAATAAAGATGCAATCAGTCATTTTGGCATGGTCTTGTGTTGTCAGTGGGCTTCAACACAAAATAATTGTCAGGTTCTGAAATGCTGTCGTGTTTTGACCCTTTGTGTTTTCTGCTTTGTCCTTGTCTGTCCTTTGCCCGTGTTTTGTTTTGGATGACACAAACAGAGAGGAGGAGACAGAGAGGCAGAGACAAGTGGGGAGGGGGGTTAAGGTGGCAATTTGGCAATACCAGCAAAGCACTGAAGTGCAATCAGAAGTCTTGTCCTCTCTGCAGGACTCTGTGTGTGTGTGTGTGTGTGTGTGTGTGTGTGTGTGTGTGTGCTGACACTCAGAGAGAGGCTCCATTAGTGAGTACCACTGTCATGTCACCAAACAAGGTGCCTGTCAACTAAAGAATGGAATAGAAAAAAATAGAAATAGGCAAACTCAGCAACCACAATCAGTAAATAAAATACTAGAATTAAAACTGTATGTTTTAGAGTAATTGTTAAGCATGCTGAATTGTTATCAAGATAATCAAGATACCATTTCAGCAAGGAAGCCGTTGTGGAGCTGAGCAGTAGGATGAACGAAATGCAGCTGTACATCCAGTTCTCCGACTCCTCCTGGCCATGAGATGTTTTCAGAGGATGGATGGAGACCTGTTTGGCCTAGGCTTGGAAACAAAACAGCCAGCATTGCTTCAAAGGAGGAATCTGTTCCTGGAAGCAGCTGGAAAAACAGTGACTCTTTGCACTTTAATTAACCTGGATAAATATCAGAACTGTATTGGCCTGTCCAAAGAACCATTGATAACAAGTTGTATAAGGTAACAGTACGCTATTGCAGCATTTTGTCTGCCTGATCCAAAGAAGCAATAATACCAGTAATGTATCTTTTGTTGTTGACACTCCAGCAGTGCTTACATACTATAATATTTCCCCATAAATAGTATGCAATTCAAATGCTGTCATACTAAGCTTTTGGACATCCTGAAAAACCTCTCATCATACTGTTTTAGCACAGCAGGAATTTCAGATGCAGTCATGGGCTGAGCTCTGGCTAATGCTAGTAAAAATTCTAAGATTGTCAATCAAGACAATGAAATAAGTCCAGTCATCTCCAACAACAACTTTCCAACTAGCTTATTCAGTATACAGAGATGTTGATAAACATGCTGATGCCTCACCATTCGTGTAGGAGAGTTCAACTCTCCAAGAACAAGCACAGCATTGGCCCCGGCGTGCTAATGTCAGCTGCAGCTGCAGCTGCTCCCGGGGACCTGGCTGTCACGCTATCAAACATGGTACACTCTTCAGCTTTTAGATACATTTGATGTTTGACCAGGGACACCCTCAGTTTAGACGTGTTGCGAGTCTGTACTTGATAGTGCCAATGTAATTCGGTCATTGCCTTTAAAGTACCGAGTTCGGTACCCAACCCTAACTCGCTACTCGCAACTCGACTCCACTGTCCTCTGAACTGTCAGCAGAGTGATAAATGGTTCTACTAAACAGAGGCACATTCGTAATTGTTCAACAGAATTCTGAACTGACAAGAACTAATATTAGCTTAAAAAGCTTGTCAACATCTCAGATTCTGAATTATGAGTTTTGAATTATTTTGTAGTAATCGCAAAGTAAAAAA